>CM036240.1:24929210-25194210 GCA_020698575.1 Bostrychus sinensis | reverse complement strand
GCAGATCATGGCTAAAAATAGAGTGATCGGTGATCGGTAAAATGGGCCGATCAGAAGGGCCAATCAAATTACAATAAACACACGAGGCTCTCACATTTACTGTCCTGCAACTCCGGTTTGATTAAACAGCAGTAGCGTTATTTTAGCAGTGTTTTTAAGTTAAGCCCTGGTTATAACTAACACAAACCTGCCCTGGAGCTGCTACTTTGTGTCCCCGCTGTGTCCCCGCCTGCTTTAGGAGCGCACGGGACAGAACCGAGGCGCAGCAGTGCGTGTATTTGCAAACACCAACGTAAATAGAGCTACAGCTAAGCCGCTAACAGTTACGTTAAAAGGATTAAGAAAGTTCAGAGTCTGCCTGTGTCTTGTTGCGCGGAGAAAACTGTGCGTTTTGTGGCTTAAACTGCACCAAATGGCTGCTAATGGAAAGAGAAAGTAAAAAGGCAGCCCATGTGTCCGTGTGTCTGAGAGGAGCACCTTTCATCGTTGTCTTCTCTGCTCTCTTTGCACGTTTTTTTCATTCAGACGTTGTCAAAACTGGCAGCAGGAGCTGTCTGCTCTTTAGTCCACTGTGTTTCAACCTGGTTTGGCTGCGCGTTACGCGGACACAGGCGCTGCACCCGCGGACTCGCATTAAAGGAACCAATTAAGAACAGCTGATTTTTACATCAGCGGAGCATTCAAACAAAGCCACACAGACACTGGGCACAAATTAAAGACCAAAAATGCAACAAAACCTCTTCTAAAACAAAAATAAGTAGAATTTTGTTGTTCTTTTATATTTACAAAGGCTACAGTATTTTTCAAATGGAACTAATAATAGCCTGCATACAAGACATTACTACAGTGAAGACCACGTGATCGGTATCGGCCATGATCGGTATCAGCCGATCACAGCAGAGGCTGATCGGTGATCGGCCTCAAAAACCCTGATCGGAGCACCCTTAATAAAAATAAAATCAGAAATGTAGTAATAGCTAACCTTAGACAGTTTGACACCCTGCCCCTAAATAAACTAGTCAGAGCCATAACATATTATCACAAAATAAAGAACTAAATTAGTAGATTAGCCTAATGAAGAACTGAATTGTTCAAATTCCCCTGTTTTCCTCTCACAGTAATCAACTTATTTGTGGCTTCAGTCTTAATAGCAATGGCCAACTGGTATTTTCACCTGGCCCTCTGTATTTTTTCTTATGGCTCTACATAACAGCTCCTCTCTCAGACAGCACTGCAGGAGGCAGCTGCAACTCATGCTAAATACAGTAGCTTCTTAGCTAGCTTTTATCATAGAAACTACAGCCCACACCTCTCCTCTGCTGGAGTGTGGAGTTAATTTATAGTGGTTACTGTGTGTGTTTTGCTCAAAAAACACTCTTCGAGTGCCAGTAATACTGAGTGCCTCTTAGAGTGAAGGAGAAACTCATTCATTCATAATAATTGTGATAATAGTTAAGTCAGAAATTATCTGGTTGCACGTGTGCGAGAAGTTGGGGAAAAAAACACATTTTGGTCACAGTCTGGAGCCCTGAGCACACTTCTTTTCTGACGTGTCTAAAGAATACATAAGAGGAACTTTGTTATAACTTACCCCAGGGTTCCAAAAGAGCTCGGCAAAGATAACCAAGTCAGCAGCATGTAATGTCAGACCCATGTTGGCTGCTGTAATAGACAGTACTGCCACATAAGGCTGAGTGGAGTGTTGAAACTTCTCACACAGCAGCTGCCGCTCAGCTGAAGGAGTCGTCCCATCAATACGGATGTAACTTACATTCTGGTAAAAAATAAAAGACAAAATACAAAGTTACACCGTTTTTTTTCTGGCTTCTTTTTTGAAGTACTACTGTACCTATTACCAATACTAAAATACTAATACATAATACCAAACTAGAGTTAAAAGCTTACCTTAAACTTCTAGGTCTGAGTTTAGTGTTAAACCTTGATATCTGACAATAATCTATATTAACATTGCACCAATACTTCCTAATTTATTCCCTGCTCACTTTGCTTACATTTTCTCCATTTATGTTTTTCTTTTTAAATCTGTTTCTCTGTGTAAGCAGCCATAGCAAGTGCTAACTAAGGCAGCCACTTTCTTTGTATTATTGGCGGCAAACAAAGCTGACAAGTTATAAAGACCTGCTGATGGAAGATTAATCATAATCCCAGGATTGCATGTAATGATCTTGTTTTTCACAGATGATTATTACAATATGCCATTAGGTGAATAAACAACTATTCTTAAATACTGCCGTCACTTTAATAACAACAATGAAATGCAAGGAATGCAACTGTTAATATAAAAACAGTATATTTTAGTATTGTTTGCTTTTACTGTACATCTTTGCCAATTTAAAAAGGTCCATTACACTAATCCCCTTTTAAAAGCTTGGCTGTATAAGGTAATGGCTTTTTAAGTTTTCTGTTATGGGGGAGCTCTAAGGCAAAGTCAGTCTTGAAATTGCATAAATAAAAACTATAATTATCTAATTCAAAATACTATACTGTATGTATACATTACCAACCCTTTTTCCCAGTTCGCCGGTAATATGATTCAGGACTAACTTGTGATGCGCAAAAACTAGAAATTTCTCCCTTCCACACTCCAACATGTCTGTGATATACTCCCTGCAAACAAAAACATAGTGAATTATGTAAAAAAAAATAAAAAAATTCTGAGGTATTATATATTTCATCAACGTAGCCACTGACTCTAAGCATATTTGACTTTTGACACTGAAGGGAATCGACTGTACATACATGATGGCTTGTAGCTTGGCTTCGGCCGTGTAGTTATAGAAGATGAGAAGTGCTTCCTTCTCTTCTGTTTTCTGAGAAAGAGATAAGAAACAGCACAAGATAAGAACTGACAGGAGATTCTGTTTGATTCAATAACAGCGCCATTACTCAGAGGAACAGTGCGATTATGCAACTCATTCCAATCCCTCGGTCATTCTTCCAATCATGTGAGACCTGAAAAAACTTTCTATTTTGTGAAAAACATAATTTCAGTTTTACCATCTTTTCTGAACTCATTATTTCTTGTATCACTGGGGGATAATTCTGCTTTTCTTGGACTATGCGGAGCAGCTGTAACTCACGTTCCTGTGCCCTTTGGCCAACTCCTTGGCAGCGGCCGACAGAGCAGCTTTTGTGCGGGTGTTGATCCCATCTATGGTAACTGTCACCACCTTGCGCTGTTTAGCAGGGAGCTGGGAGAGAACTTCTGACTTGAGGCGTCGCAGCATCAGACACTCCTCCAGCAGCAGCTTTAGCTCTCCCAGATTAGACGAGCCTGAGTAGTCCCAGCCCCAGTTCATCTGAAGAGGAGGGGATCAAGGCAGACGCACAAGAAATTGGGAAATGCATGGACAGACAGTGGCAAAAGAAAATATAGAGGAAGAGGATAGACACTTGATTCTTTCAAGTATTTTATTTTATGCAAATTTGTTCTTTGAGGTTAGCATTAGTTTTAAAACCTAATCTAGTCTAAACCCACTACAGCCATATATTAAAATACTGCATTTCTATACTGAGTTTATTAAGCTGTAAACAGCCTAAAAAAATGGGCACATTTGTGAGCATAGACCACATACAGTACATGAAGCAGACCTCTCCAATCTCTCGGCAATGCCGCATGTCTACCAGGTTTCTTTTCCCAAAAAAAAATAATGCATGACTTTGCCATGACTTTCTAATAACATTCTAACACTTCTCATCATTATTTATTTAAAGGCACTATATTGTGCAAAATTATAATATATATTATATTATATTTATATAGATATATTTTGTTTTTTTATGTTTTTATGTTGTTTCCCGTATCAAATACATACAGTACCTGGAGTTATGTTTTGTTTCATTCATATCTGTTTAAGTAATCCTGTAGTCTCTGGCACAGAGTTTCTTAGGCCTCAGAATGCTTGGTTCCACAAAGCTCTGCCTGTCTTCTACATCCAGTCAGCACTCAATCATTTATCAAAAAAATGGCATACAGCTCTTTTACCACTGATTCCTCACAGCTATTTTTCATTTTGTAGTAAAATGGCATCATAAAAAATTTTAAGGAAGTAAAAAGCTTTTTTTCTGTTTTTGTTCAAAAGAGCATTAAAAAGGTGCACTCAGCTGCTCTCTTCTCCTGTTTCTTTATGGTAGAAAGAAATTATTGGAAAGGTGTTCTTTTACACATAATGTTTTTAAAGGTTGCAAAACATGCAGTGCTGTTCTAGAGGTGCTATTCTAAATTATTTTGAAAAGATAAATTAAAGAACAATATAGCTCCTTTAAATGTAATATTTGTTTAGAATTTTAAACACAAGCCATTTCATAAAAATAAATATTAGTTTACATAATCCTTTATTGCCTAAAATTATTTTGGGCTCCACCTAAACAAGGCTAATTTACACAGCATGTAATTTTGCTCAATGTTATAAATTATTTAAGGCTGTTTTCCAATCTATTATGTTTACATACAGTTAATTGACGTGCATCACGAAGGACATCACCCTAGTCCTAAAATTTGCATATTATCTTATACTTAACATTATACACAAGTACCTTATATGATCCCGGTAAAAAACTGAACTTTAAAGAGAATTTGTCAACCAGAGCAGCTACCTGTTTGGCGTCACAGTATCGCACCCCGAAGTCGTGAAAGCGTGGGAAAAGTGTGGGTCTGACAGCCAGAATCTGGGTGTAAAGCTCAGCAGGTCTGGACATGGCTGGGGTCCCAGACAGAAGAACCACTCTCTTTGCTGCCTAAGGATTGAAAAGAAACTCTGGTCATGACAGAGCAAGAAATTAAAAAGCAGCCAACCAAACAGAGGGATGTGCTATCACTGCTGAAGTATATCAGCACCTGGGACACCTTGGAAGACACACTGCAAAAATCCCTAATTCAGTGACTCATCTCTTCATGTACAAAAGTGTAAGAAAAGAATCCATGTTTGCAACTTTTGAAGACTGTAGTTTCTGTAGCTAAAAACTACAGTATCATACGGTGGCATCTTAAGAGATGCTACTATGAAAAACATTGTCTATGAGGTATGGTTTGTTATATTAGAAAAGAAGAAACTACCTTAAGCAGAGGTAAAGCCGCTTTACAACGGGCTGTTTTCATGTTCTTCAGAAAATGGCATTCATCCTGCAAAGAACAACATGGACATAATCTAAAAAAACTGTCTGCTAGTAATGCAAGTAATATCAGATTTTAGCTGGAAAAAGTGAACCACTGTATTGTCGATTCCCTAACTCACCATGATGAGAACCTTAAAGGGACTTCCTGAATACTGTTTGTCCATCCGGCTCAGAAGGTCATAGCTGATAATGTTGACCAGACCGGACCGGAGGTTGTCTTTGGCTTTCACCACCACATTAATGCTATCAGGTCTCAGGGAGGGCAGCCAGCGTCTGAAGGCCTGCATATGACAGGGACAATGGAGGAGGCTTAGCAAATGAAAATAAAACACCAATTAAGTTGCTTAGGCATCCGAAACAATGTCAAACAACATGTAACAACAAACAACCTTGTATAGAAACTTATTATATGGAACCAAAAGCGTGAGTTACAGTCTGATGTTGCCAAATGCATAAGGCTTGAGGGCATAAGATAAAAATCAAGCTCGAGAGTAAGTGTCCTTCAATGGGACAACATCCTGTGACTCTACTCTCTGATTCCAAGCCCTGATTTGATGCGAGATATAGAAGAGCTGCCTTAAGATTTTTTTACTATACTTTATACAGAGGGGTTCAAATGCTATAGTTCTGCATAGACTTCTTAATTTAATACAGTAAAAAAATCAATTAGCATTTCTATCTAAACTTAAAGTGATTTACCTCAGCCCATGTGAATCGAACTGAGGAGGGAGCCACCACCAGTAAAGGCCATTCACTTTTGTAATAGGCTGCTATACATATGGATTGCACTGTCTTTCCCAAACCCATGTCATCAGCCAGAAGAAGCCGTCCCTCTTTGGACACAGCAAAACTTGAGGAAGACATACAAAAATAAGAAGCAAAGTATAAAACATGAAATTATTACTATTTATACTGAGGTAAAACATCTTTCATGGTCATAATAATGTCTAAAGGCACCTACTTGACTCCCACCCTCTGGAAGGGCATGAGGCTTTTGGTGAGTGTAGGGTCGATGTTTGAAAGGTCTGCCTCAGGGATATCTAAAGACCTGGCCTGAGGCCCTTCAAACCTGGCAGAAAAAACCTGGATTATTGCCCTGGGAAGAGGCTCCACCTCCACGGCTGCTATCCCACTCAGGTGGCCCACTGAGTAAGAAACACAGCAGGCTTAGAAAATGTGGCTAATCCAACCAGACTAAAGGGATAGAAATATATTATACAAACAGGTTGATATTTACTCAATGTTTTGTAATCCTCAAGCGAGAAGCTCCATTTTCTTGTTTTCATGTCTGGCATATAAATGAAGCACATAATATATGATAAATGTTTTAAGCTAATAAAATGATTATTGTGTACTAAAAAATACTACTAATACTACTCACCATAGCTTTTGGTTGGCATTTGCTTAAAAGCTGCGATGACATCAACATGGTAGCCAACATCGACCTCAAACTTGGATGGAGACACTAGGATGCACTGCCCCTGCATGATGGCTCCAGGTTTCTGCCACCCATTGCACAGCTTCAGCAGCGCCCCTAGAGCAGCACCGTCTCGAGCTCGACTCGTAGCAGCTTCAAAGTCCAGTGCTTCCATTCCATCAAGAGGCCCCAGAGACACAGATGCAATAGCAGATGCATCCTTCACTAAAAAAAAAAACAGCAAAAGGGGGTGCAGAAGCATAAAATAAAAATGTGCACATCAGAAAAAATGCCTTTTAGTATTTTTTCTGTTTATAAGATGCACATTTGCTTTGCAATGTACTTACTAAGATGCTGATAGTCTTCAAGACTGAAGTTCCACATCTTTGTAGCTGGGTCTAAAATATTAAAGAACACATATCAGGCTCAATATTTTTGAGGAATTTAAAATGTAGTCAATTTTGAGGGTTAGGTGTAGTCTGACAAGCTGAAGTAAATAATTTGGTAGGCCACCCTCTTTAAGCAAATGTGCAGTTTTAGCAAGTGACCTTATTATAACTTCTGAGTTAGATCGTATTAATGTGTTGCACGCTAGAAGCCTCTACTAGACAACAATATTCTGCATTGTCGGGATGGCTAACAACCTTAGTAAAATAATTTGTACTAATAAATCAATGTATAATTGCTACAAAATGGATAATTATATTCATATATCACAAAAGAATGAAATGTTGCTGCATTCAAATTACTGTTAATTTTTCCCCCTCCAGAACACCAATTGCTTTACTTGCAGATACTCACCAAAGTTTCTAGAAGGGATGGATTTGAAGACAGCTATTAGTTCCGCCTGATATCCCACTTCTACTCTGAACCGGCCCTCGGTGTGAGGCACACACTTGCCTCTCACAGAGATAGCAGGTCTCTTTGCAGGTGCAGGGTTTAGAGTTGAGGAGCTTGGAGCGGGCCTTGCCACAGGATTTGGGGCAGATTTATTGGGTTTCTTATAATAAAAGCCCACTGCACCTCCAGAGTTGCTGGAGGCAACATTATTAGATTGGGCATGTGTCTGCTTCACAGTGAGGCTTCCTCCTCCAGACAAGACAGGGCTGTTAACATGTTGACCTTTATCCTGGGGTTGCACATCAATAATTTGTATCTACAAGAAAAGAGAGAAGCAGTCATTAGTAAACGGTTATTCTTACATAACAATCTACAGTATAAACAACGGATCTCACCTTTCTGGGGGGAGGCTCATTGGACGTGCTGCGGCTGGCTTGTGTGGTTGTGCCAAATAAGACAGGTGCAGGGGGTTTGGTGTGGCAGTTAAAGCTCGATTGGACCGTCTTAAAAGGTGGGACAAATCGTTTTGACTCAGAAAGTGGAACTGCAGTTTCTTTAGTACAGACCGGGGCTGCATTTGGTTTGTGAGACTGAAACACCTGCACCGAGGACCCGCTGAAGTTAACATTGGGTCTGTTTGTGGCCGCAGCTTGTCCAAGCCTCTGCGCTCTCCTCTCCAAAGCCTTGCGTCTGTTTTCCTCTATCATCCGCTGCTGCTCTGGCGTTAGCTGATTGGACATGATGGTCTCTGATGCTAAAGCTAATAAGATCCGAATATAAGCGAAAATGTATTTAAAAACATTACGTCTGTAAGCATTCGGAGTAAAATGTGGTCGTTACGTTTAGCTCAAGAGTTTACATGAAGTAACTTTAACTTAACACCAGTGGCCCATGCTAACAGTAGCATGCTAATCTGCAACGGTAAAGTTTTCTAAAAAGTGTCAACAGCCGAGCGTTACATTAGCGTTTCATTGGTCGAGTTGCAAATAAAACAAAAAATAAGCAACTTCGGTGGAGATTTGTCTGCAGCGACCGCCCAGGAGACTAACATGCTAAATGCTAAAAGTAAACTTGCTGCTGTAGTTTCCTTTCTGCCGCGCGGGAAGTGACGTAGGAAAACAAGGAGGCACGTGCATGTTGCTGATTGTTGAGGTGTTTTTAAGGTAAAGAATTAAATTTTTTGCTCATTTTCAGTTGCTATTTAAGATATGCATACATCATTGTATCTACTGGCCTTTTATGCAGTTTTCTTGGCTCTTTGTTTTTATGCAGGGTTGAGAAATAATGCATTTAACCAGGCACTTATGCACTTTTTCAATGTAATCACAAGTGATAACAGTCATGCATTCTCTTGTTTTGCATAAGTGGTTAGAATAAGTAGCCAGCATGGGAGGAACTTCATGTTCAGTTTGTCACTGTTGCAGGCCTCACAGCATGGTCGCTAACCTGCCCAGTCTCACATAAAGGCCAACAATAACAAGCAGATCTGTGCTGACTGCTGCTGCATGCTGTGTATTTAAGCAGACCATGAAGTCGCCCTGACCGGAACATCACTGGTAGTGAGTGTAATTGTTCGAAGTAATTGTTCTGCAATCTGTGAGCACTTTCTACCCAATGCCAGTAACTGCTGTTCATGTCAAAGGCACTAAACACAAAGGTGAAAACATTTACTTCCACAGTAATTACACTGACTTGATCCTACTGTGGATATATTCAGGTTCAGTTTTGGCAAATGGCTTAACCTGTGTTTCGTCCAACTGACTGTTCAGTAGTGGGACAGGCTAACCTTTCACAAGATCATGCATCATCCCAGCACTACTTTTCCACCTGTGAGACTTTAGTGGACAGCACATCCATGCATGTTGTTTAAAGCAAACATTTGCAGTATTTTTAAAGATATTTTGGCTTTTTTTGTCATTATTTAATAGAGACAGAAGGACAGAAAGGAAGTCAGGAAGAAA
This sequence comes from Bostrychus sinensis, assembly GCA_020698575.1. NCBI lineage: Eukaryota > Metazoa > Chordata > Actinopteri > Gobiiformes > Eleotridae > Bostrychus > Bostrychus sinensis. The sequence continues at coordinate 25,184,856 of CM036240.1, read as the reverse complement.
GCGAATGACTTGATGGACCAAATTCGCCCATGTCAGTAATCAAACCTGGGCCACTATGGTATTAGTGTTTAGTAATGTTATTATTAAAGCTGGCCCCTGTCCGGGTGTACCCCGCCTATGGCCTAAAGTTACTGGGATAGGCTCCAGTCACCCGCAACCCCTGATGGGAATAAGCGAAATAAAATTAATTAATGAATTACTAACATGTTTAGTATTTGGAACTACAGGGCCACTCACCGATGTGCCCCAGATCACTTAGAAATTATGCAAAACCTTATAAAATCTATTTCTAAATCATATACTGAATGCTTTAAGACATGAAGCAAACCATGACTGACTTACTTTAAGGCAACTTACCCTACAATCGTACAAAAAAGTGCATGCATTAAATTGATTTTTAGCCATACTATTACTGTTTAAAGTGAGACAGTGAGATATTGTGGCCCCTGCAGATTGTACCATCACAGTTTTAATGGTATCCTTCACAAGTATTAGCATATTTCCAACGTGTCAAAAAATGTGTAAACTTGTTTTTTACACATAGGCATATATTTAAAACAAAGAAGCCTAAATTCTATGCATCAGCTTTTTTAATAATATATTCTGCAAACTGTTAGTTTAAGCATTTTTATCCCCAAAACATATACTCCTTTAGTTGTTTTCTGTGCATGACAAAAAACATACAAAACATGACAAATTTGTTTTAAAACAAATCCCATCATCCTTTAACCTGATCTGTTCTGGCTTTGCAGCAAACAGCCGTTCAGGACATATCTCTCATGCATTGCATGCAGTGTCCAGTCAGTGCTTCGCTTGAATCCATACTTGTAGTAGCCTATTGAGTTGGCTGCTTGCATCACTGTGCGGTGGTGACGTGTGGCGTCTGGGAGCTGTCCCAGGAATCATGGGGCTGAAGCTGCAGCACAAATTCAGCGACCAATGATCACTAGAGAAACCGCTTTCACCTACGGCAGGACAGTCCAACAACCGCGCTGGATTTTTACGCACGGATTTAAACCCTTTTGGCGAGTCCCCGGGAAATGGAAACGCGATAATTCGGGATGTAAGCTTCACACAGACTTGTTCGCGACCTGCAGTCTGCCTGGGCATCCATGAAAAAACCCTGAAACTGTGAGTCCTATAGAAATCGGTGTAGCTCGCCAGGTAAGACTGATTTAGCTTCTTAACGTGCCACGCCATTAATAATTTTGATTTGTTTTAGAGCCCCAGGACAATATAGCTTTGATGCGGCTTTTTATTGTTGGTAACAATTTCGTTTTAAGATTGAGACCATTTTGTTCGACTACATATTAGCATCTATCCTTTCAGTCCGTCGTGAATGTTGGATAATAGCCCGTCTTGTAGTTCATGTTGAGCAGAGCAGGCAGACTACTGAAGCGGTGAAATGACAGTGGACACAGTTAGCGGCCCGTAGCTTGTTACTTGAATGCATATTCCCATCAATCTAACATTGACTTTGTTCTTTCAGCTGTCCGTTTGTCCATACCAATGGCTTCAGACACTTGTTTGCATCAATGGGAAATATTTGGCGTTTGGATTTGCATCCTTTTGGGAGGAAAATAAAACAGTAGGCTACATTAGGAAAACGAATATCAACAAATAAAACTTAAAAATCCAGGGCTGGACAGTGCGGCTTGTCACGACATCAAGTGCTTGCTGATGCCGGGGTCACGTACAGTACAAGCCAATACATCCCCGCTCCCTTCCACGGTGCTCTGAGCTGGTGGCCGGACAGGGGCTGATGCTGCGCGGCCAGGGCATGCTGAAGAGCCGCTGCTGCGTCCTGCTCGGTGACCTGAGGGTGCTCCTGCTCGCCCCCATGAGCAGCCAAACGACTGCCAGCCATGAGCCAGGCGTCACCGTCCCCGACAACAACAACACGTTAACGCGGAGCCACCAGCAGCAGCCGGCGGCGGGGGACCGAACCGCCCCGACAGCGGCAGCGGGAGCCAGCGGGCCAGCGGGTGTATGGGTGGACGCCGCTGAGCTGTCAGCGGCCCTGCGCGGCCACAGCAGCTCCTCAGATGACTGCTCAAAGGGCAAATTGGAGGAGAGGTTCTCCCTCACCAGCTATACCGAGAGTGGCTTCAGGACGCCCGTGTGCAGGATCTGCTTCCAGGGGCCAGAGCATGTGAGTGCATCAGAAGTATACCTTTTTCCAGAAATGTTGTGGTAATTGCCAATAATGTTTTGGCATAGTGATTTGTGTTCTTGGAGTAAGACAGAATAGGCCGAGGTGCATAGTGAGGCAGGGCAAACAAGATAGCCACTGGGCTTTATATGTTTATTTTGGTCCACTGTGTCCATTGTGTGCATTTTTGTGCACATTTGTGGTTCTTTAGAACCCCATAAAATGTATTTTCTGTGCACTGCCCTTTGATATTGCCATTTTCCTCCTTTAGTTTGTGCCCAGCCTGTCACAGTTCACAGAAAAAAGAATATACAGAACTATCAGAAAAGCTCATTTGAAGACTTCAGTAATGGTTGGCCAGTGTTTTCTTGTGCATAGAAGGAAAGAAAAATAAACCTATGTTTATATGGATTTCTTACCCACTCCATTTTAACTGTCAAATTGCCTCACATTTGACTTTCACAATGGGATAGTTTTTTGATAGGCACCTGAGACAAAACCTTCACCTGAAATTTAGATTCATCAGCCATTGTTATTAAGGTGTACTGTTCTGCTAGACCTCACTCTAAACGAGCTCATGATCCTAAACATTTTTCAAGATATTTTGAAATGAAAGGCAGTAGAATGGTGATTTACTATGTGCTCCACATAAGGATAGACCCCAGAACACTGAATTTTTACTGAAATTGCCTAAACTATTCTCCAGTAGCCCAGCATAAGACCAGTCATAATGAACGGACCATTACCAGGTCAAGTGAGAAACCCCACTGTGCTGGTGTTGGTGGAGCAGGTCTGCAGCTGGAGAAATCCCACTCCAATCTGAACTCACCGCACCATGTGGCATGAAAAGACAGCTATAGCTACCAGTGGGAGGATAATGAAATACCTTGTCCCCATAGTTGACAAGTGTGGAGGATACACCGAGATGCAGTAACAACTCATTATAGCCAAACACTAGGGATTCATCTCAGACATTACATGCATGAAAAAATCAAATAATACCACTCTCCCCGATGCTTTCGCACACCACCTGGATACGCTCACAAAAGAGTGCGGCGAACAGACGGGGAGCCTTTAAGTTAATCACCCCCCCGCCCCACATCCTCAGCCCACGCCTTTGGGGCTATATTGATCATAATGTGGCACTACATCAATCAGGACAGGAAAATCGGAGACACGACGGCTAAGATGGACCGCAATAGAAAATAATAAATTATAACAGAGACGCCGGTGCTTAGCAATTTGCAGAGGCATTAGTTACAGTGCTTGACAGAGTCTTTGAGCGCATGTTGGCGATCACGTCTCATCTCAGCGGTTGGTAATGGAGATGAAGAGGGTCCAGAAAAGTAAAGCAGGAGAACTGAGGTGTGGCAAGTTAGTATCTAGTGTTTTCTGCTAAGAGAGTTTCCTCAAAATTGTGCTTTGAAAAGGAACTGTTTGAATCTTGCAGCAGGAAGTGCCAATCAAACCAGTTAATTGTTGCTATAGGTCAGTGATTTGTAGGGCTGCACATGTTTAGAAAAATGTGGTGTGCCATAACTATTCTAAATATCAAGAACAAATTTACATGCCCCTTAATATAAAATATGATTTGAGACTCTGACTCAATGATGGATGTTTTTTTTTTTTTTTTGCTTCTGAAGGGGACCAAAAACACCCGCGTGCACACACTCGCACACACAAAATAGAGACATTCTGAGAGCGAAGACCTCCGCCAAGGCTCTACCCTGTCTCACAATGGTAAAGATATAGAGCACACATGGACCTGAACCAGGGGATCTTGTAGTTCAGGAGTAAATGCTCTATCCATTGAGCCACAAAGTCCGTATAAACCGCAATGTTAAATAATTCCCTAAAACTAATTATTTTACTGACCCCTTCTGGCTGGATTTAGTATCTTTAGAATCCCTATATTGTTGGACCAATGTTGTCCCTGAAACCATTAATGATCTCATACTACACTATTTTGTGAATAAGAGGCTGACCTTCGCATAAGTGATAGCCCTCTATTTTTCTATAATCTATTGCCTTCCCTCACCCAAGCATCTCTTATTTTATGGTCATTACACACTGTTTAGCCTACATCATCTATGTTTTATCAGCTAATTACTCCAACCACAATTTTGTGCATGAGTCTACCCTTGATCGCAGACTAACTAATTATTACTGACATTTATTTGAAAGGATTCCTACTAGCTGAATGCCTTGGCAATCGACTATTCTTCATGGGCTTCACTATAGAAAACAGGGTTAATACATAAAAGTAACTTCATGCACTAGACATAAACGCTGTAAATTTGTGGTTGGTGCTAAATTACCAATGTTGTAATGCTGTGGTCTTTCATTTGAATGACATTTAATTATTTGTATTGAAGTCCTGAATCAATTTGTGGTGCATCCTGATATGTGAATACAGATTTAGACCTAGTTCATGCCTACATTTAGTCCTATTTAGTCCTATTTCTTGGTTTCTGATGTTTGTTTTCTTTCTGGTGAAGCCCTGATGGAGTTCTACTATTTCATCTGGCTTAGTCTGTTTCAGTCTTTGTTTCTGTTTAGATATAACTTAATCCTTTAATTTAGACCAATAGTTCAGATCTGGTTTAGTCCAAATTCGATCATTGTTCAGTAGTTGTTTAGCCCTAACTTTGACTTTGATTCTGATATATATTGCAATGCATATTTAGTGTTTTTTGTGTGTGTGTCTTTTACATGTGATAGCATCAGTAGAGAAGCCAAGGAGATAAAAAAAAATGCATCACTGAGACTCACCATTCACACTTGGATCACTGTTCCAGCACAATTTGAACAATATGCAGCCAATTACAGAAAGGAAGTATTGTGTAATGCCCCGTTCCTTTTTAAGTGAATGGCTGTAATTGGTCAACAGAATCTAGGTTCATGCAAAGTAGCTTAATTGATAGAGGTTCCAGACCCGCTTCACTTGACTGGAAATGGGTCTTGCTGGCCAGGCTACAGAAAAACAAAACCTCACAGAGTTTTTAATAAATTTTACACATCATCAGCATGCTCTGCGGTGCATACCAATGATCGCCTTGGAAGTTTGCAGTATTTCCCATGGCATCCCCCGACTCATCAATGCTTTCATGAGAAATTGCAGTTAGTCAATAGCACTTGATTTTATGTCGTCCTATCATTATGTGAGTTCCTATCAATCTCCAGGCTTCTTTTCCCACGTTGTCTTTTCCATTGGTTTGGGTCAAGTCCAAATATGGATCAGCTGAGGTGTAAACAGGCACCAGGATGGTTTGAAAAGAGGAACGAGTGGCCAGTGAGAGGCAGGCGATGGGACATTAGTTATACACTGCTCTGCTTTAGCCTCTGGGATGTCACATTGACCAAGAGAGTGTGTATCTGATCTGACAATCCACCTCCAAAACACTTCCATCTCAAGGCTGCTGTGTTAAAGACAGTGTATATAGAGATACAGTTGGCACAGCCCTGCTAAAGAAATGGACTTTAATTGCTTGACAATGGCAATCATTTGAAATAATTATAGTCAGATTTAATTTCCAATCAACAGTCCTTCAGTGCTAATATAGTGATAATAGTGATAATAAGCTAAGTGATAATAGTATCTGTAACAATTTAGTCAAGAAAACCACATTTTTGTAGTAAGTATATGGAATCTGTCAGCCAAATCTCTAGAGTTTTTTTTATACACATATATATATATATATAACAACAACAGAGGTGATAATAAGATTAGTTTTTATTTAAATTGATGAAAAAAAAACAAAAAAAAAAACAGTCTGTTCTGTTAATGTTAGCCCTAACATTCATTCATCATTTGTCAACAAGAGGACCCCGCTTCATACCCTAGGTAGAAGGCCATGATAGTGATACAGGAGGAATTATGAATTAACATAGACCAGAACACATCAGATATGAATTTTAATTTATTTACTAATTACAATTCGATCACTGGCATCATTTACTCACTCATTTGTTGGTGTAAGTCATTTGACAAAAAAAAAAAAAAAAAGCTACACTAGCTTAAATTTCCTTCTGTCATGGTCTCAACCTCACCCCAAACAAAAACAGCAATACTTTTTCATATTTTCTTTTGCTTTCTTTTTATGTTTTTCGGTTTTGCACTTGCAGCACTTGAAATTACACTGGCCATTCAGGGTAGGCAAACAATTATTCCTTTTTCAAATTCCAGTATGTGCTCAACATTCTCATCTATTGAAATGCTTGATAAAAAGCCCAGATGATGTCTGACAATGATTTCCATTGCAAAGTGCTATTAGGTGATTACGCTTTTCCTCAAATACATGAAATAAACATCACACTTTCCCTTTACTTGCTAATTGCTGAGCTCCCATTATTTGCAGATTTAAACAAGATCTTAGCTGATGCAAAAAAAGCTTAAGAAACTTTACTTTGCATTAAGCCACATTATTAGTTCCCTGGAAAGAAAATGCTATTTTAATTTCCCGCTGTGCCTGAATACATTAGAGACTCAGTACAGTTAAATTGATATCACTTTACACTGGTTGTATAAAAAGCCTTTCCTAAAGTGTCATGAAGTATTATGAAGTGCCCTTTGGGGCGCTGCTGCCACTGTCCCAGCTTCACTTGGGATGAATCCCCACTGCTGAGGGAAAAATGTTGTGTTTCCTTCCTAAATCATGGCACAGATAATGCACTTGCACGCTGCGTTTGTCCTCGCCACAATGAGAAGCCTTCAGGGGCCAAGTAAGCAGCATTTTTTCTATATGGCTCAACTGTGTCTATTTTGTACTGCTTGATGGCTTATCAGCTGTTTGTGGAACCAGCACATAAACATGTTATATAACAAAATGATTTTGGCCCCTTGAATGTATATGAGAAAAGCTGTGAATTGCTTTTTCAGTCAGCATGTTTTGATGTTGTTGATGATGTGGTTGATAAGACAGTGGTGAGACCAGCAATGTGAATTTTTTACTGTGAGACATTGGTGCTGAGGAAAAGACAATTTGTAGAGCAGAGCTTATAGTATGTTGTTGTTCTCTTTGGGAGTGACAAGGATGGAGAGGATCAGAGGGACACGCTGTTAGATGTTTCAGAACTAACGTCAGAGAGGCCAGATTGAGATGGTGGATGGACTTGTACAGGGTGTAGATAGTAGTAAATATATAAAGAGAAGGATGATGATGTTAAAGCTGGCAGACCTTAGGGAAGACCAACGAGGGGATTTATGGATGTAGTAATAGAGGACATGAAGTTAGTTGGTGTGAGAGGAGAAGATGCAGAGGTTAGGGTTAAATGGAGGTAGATGATTCACTGTGGTGAGCCAAAAGGAGATGAAAATGTTTAAATGTTGTTGACTGTCACTGTACTCTGGTATAAATGTGCAGAAGATCATTATAGGTAAATCAGTTAGAGTCAGTGATTGCATATTATCCCCCTAACCTTTATAAATAGTTCTGAAGTGCATACTCTGTGTAATGATGTGTGCAATAATCCTGGTATATATAGTAGCATTAAAAATGAAACACTTGTGGCCATTGCTATTATAAGCTATTGTAAAAATCTTAGTTTCTGTGGAAGCTACTTTATAATCTCATAATTTCCATGTCCCTGGAGTTAATGGAGTTCACTTGTATTGATTCCTGGCCCTAAAGAAATTTGGAGTTGCCATTTCTAATTCCAATTGGTGGAAAGTAACTACACACTTTTACTCAAGTAATTTAAATGTAAAAAAAAAAAAAAACTTGATAAATTGATTATTTTTTAACTTCAGTGACAAGACCATAGTACACTCACCTCAAAACCAGAAGGTCATGGGTTCAGTCCAAGTTTATTTAGTAATAGTAGTAGTGAAAGCACTAATAGTAGCAGCAGTAGTAGTTGTTCTAGAAGTAGTAGTAGTAGTAGTTATATAGATGTAGTAGTTTAGTATTTGCAGTAGCAATATATTTAGCGGGACAATTGCAAAAATACTTTTAAATGTAATTTACACTTAACTTTACATATAATCCTTTTTTACTTTTACTCCAGTAATAATTTTGTTGAGTACTTTTACTTCTACTCAAGTAAAACTATTTTGACCATTTGTGGCCTTTCTGTGTGCGGTTGTATCCTCCAGGTGCTCTGGTTTCTTTCATGCACCAGAGTCACCACTAAACCATGCACAATAGCCTATAGACTAATCCTCCAGCTAGGTACTTCTGTCCTGACCAGGATCCTGGCTCAGATCTGGAGAAGGGTCACTGGGCGCTGCGCTGAGTCGACCCACTGCTCCTGACAGGTTGCCCCAGTGGTACTGAAGGATGGGTGAACTGCAGAGAACAAATTCCCCTGCAGGGACAATAAAGTCTACCTTAACCTTAGCACAAACCAGTGTACTCTCTGCGCTTGTCCCAAGCCCGCATAAATGGAAAGAGTTGTGTCATCTCGCATAAAACCTATGTCAAATCTCTGTGAAAATCACTGGACACTATCGGGCAGATGATTTGCTGTGTTTTGTGGAAAGAAAAAGCCGACAGCAAAGAAAGAAGTACTTTTACTTGAATACAGATTTTGAGTACTCCTTCCACCTCTGAAAATTGCATGATATTTCCTACACTGTGAATTGGTGCCGCCACATGAACACTGAATGCCTGTCATCATAACACAATAGACATCATTGTTCTATTGTGACGGTAATGATCATGGCTGTTTGATCAAAAAGACATTTACTTATCACTCCCTGTCTGCGTGGGCTGTAATGCCACGGTTGATATTGAGCTCTCTTGTACCGCAGTGATCTCTTGGCTGCAATCGGGCCAGTCACAGTGAGTGGTCTGAGTCCCACTGGACACGGCAGAAGTGTTGTGGTGCTCCTGCCAACCCACTCCCACCCTGTCCATCTGTATATGGGCCTCTTCTCCCTCGTCCACCCGCTTTTCCATTCGTTCTCTTTGGACCAGGGTGTCTCACTCCATCTGTCAGGCATGCCAGCACAATAATGGTATGGCGAAGTAATCTAGACACTCACCGCGGTTTGGATTTCTCATTACAATATGGGTGGTATGTTGGAGGTTGACGGGGAGTGGAGATATTGAATAGACAGGTAACAATGACTAACTCGGAATGACTGAGAGAGCTGGCTTTTCTGTCCAGAGGCTTAGCTAATTTACTTTTCATTCAATACAGCCCCACACTCGGTCCCTTTAGATGAAGACACATCTATAGAAAGGGAACATGCTTTGAATTTGTTAAGAATCCACTTTTTCTTCAAACCACAGCCGTGAACCCAGAGGAATTGTCTGGCCTGCATTTTGATCATCTTATGACAGGAAAAGAAATATGATTTAATGATTTTAAGGCTCTTTGTGGGGGGAGTACGAATCCCTCATTTGTCCACTACGCCCTTTTGTGATGTAAAACTTTGTGAGTTTTAATCTTTTGAATTTATGTTAGGTTGATAAGACAGTACAAGTACATTTTTGAACATTTTTGAAAGTATGGTAAAATGAAAACACATTTCCAACTTTAAAGGTGCTACAAGCAATATATTTTTTATATTTTATAAACACCCACGTGTCCTAAGATATGTGGTAAACATGTTTAAATCAAATGTTAGTTTTACTGATAACAATGGTACAGGTGATTTTTTCACAATTAAAAAATATATTGAACATAATTCCCAATTTTTTTATGTTAAAATTTTTTGTTTTGGTTCTAAAACCCTTGATTGCAGAAAAGTGTAAAGACTGGCAACCCATAGACCATTTTTTTTATTTAGACTGCAGTACCTTTTTCAAACCAGTACCGGCCCATGTTGCTTCCAGTACCTTTATTTTTATTTTTTATTTTTTTCTGTCATTGTATAGATTCAACAAGGTTCTAGAAACATTACAGTATTTGGTACATACTGTATTGACAGCTGCAGAAAATTTGTTAACTGCACATCCATGGTACTACAGCCCAAAACTCTGCTCTGATTGAGATCTGGTGACTGAGGAGGCCATTCAAGAACAGTAAACTTGCTGTCATGCTCAAGAACACTGAGATTATTTGGGGTTTGTGACATGGCATTTTATCTTTCCAAATGTAACATCACAGTACACAGTGGTCATAACAGGATGGAATGGTCAGGAACAATCAGGAAGTGCAATTGTGCAATTTTGCCTGTGTGAATAATAGCCTTTTTAGAGTGACAGGAGTGGCACCAGTGTGGTCTTTTGAGCATATCTGCAATGTTTCCATCCTCTGCATACCTTGGTTGTAATGAGCGGTTAACTGAGTTTCTGTTGCCATCATCTCAAACTTGTCTGGGCATTGTTTTGCAGTTTCTAAAATGCTCAGACCAAACCATGTGGCTGTAATAATTATGCCATGTTCTAAGTAATTTAAATAATCTTTGTTCCCCATTCTGATGTTTGGTTTTAGGAGGTTTGTCTTGAACATTTTTGGATGATTAAATGTATGGAGTTGCTACAGTGATTAACTGATAAAGTGACAATCAGGTCAGGTAAATAGGTGTACAGAAATTAGCTTTTGCCTCGTAAACGAATACACTGAATGAAAGGAAGAAATCTTTGGCGCCCCAAGTATGCTTCATAAAGAATTAGGGCTGGGAAAATTTTCGCGTTAACGCAGTGCGTTAATTTATTGATTTAATCGCGTTAATTTCAATTGACGCATCGATTAATTTGATCACAACAAAAATATTACGACGACACTGACAGAGGCAGCAACACGCCACGGGTCTTCCAGCAGGGCAGAAATGCACCGCGCGAGCGTAGAAGACGACACATTTCCGTTTCCATCCATCAGGCGCGTTGGAGATGAGCCAGACTTGTGCAGTTTCGATCAGTGTCGGTCTGTGCGCAGTGCACGCCGGTTAGATTTGTGTCCGACTTGTTCCCGACTTGCTCTGATGCCACAAGTGCGACGGTCACCGTGAGATCCAAACGAGACCAGCGCCTGAGCCGCCGCAGTTCATCAGGAGCAACTGCGGAGGCTGCACGGCTCAGTGCATGATGGGAAAACGCACACCGCGGTGAATGGACAGGTGATTGGATCTGAGTTTAGTGCTGATCAGAAACGTAACGCACGACACTTCACTGCACTCCTCTCCTTCTTACCCCGCGCCTCTTTTTTTTTTTTTTTTTTTTTATAAATACAGACTAAAGTTACAGTTTTGACCTGGATAAACCAACACACGCGAGAAATGGATTTCGGGCGTGATGGTGCGTGATCTGAGCCACAAACTGTCCGACTTCAGTACAGGCGTATTTCCCCTCCTCTCATTGCGGCCGTGCACTCTCGTTCACAATCCAGGCGAGGCGCAGTTCATCTGGAACGAGCCTAATGCAACAAGTGAACGAGCTAAAGCAACATGAGTGACCAAAAAGACACATTGCTAAATGGACAATTCTGCTCTAAATAATCACCAGACAGCAATATAGACAAAACAAAAGTTATGTGCAGTCTATGCAAGGATGAGTTCAATTACCACTGGAGTAACACAGTTCATAGTATTTACACTGTTGTGGACCACAACAATTGTTATTAATTGAAGAATTAAACTTATTGTTGTTAAAGTTCTAAAAGAGATTACAGATGCTTTTTTAGGTAAGTTTTGTGTATTTGTTGGTTTTACTTTATTTAGGCAAACTTTGTCTGAGTTACAGGTCTCAAAGAGACTATTAATTTATTTTCTTTGCAAGTTTTGTTTGCATTGCACAAGTTTACAGTAAAGTATGTGAAGGTTAATTCAAAATAAATGTTCTAAATTTACAATTTTGTGTTTGTACGTGAATTCATAATACGATTTGTGATTAATTAGTTAATTTTTTTTAATCAATTCCCAGCCCTATAAAGAATATTATATGCCACACTGTTCTTTACATAATAAACAGTATTTTCACAAAATTGTTGGCCCATTGGCTGAGTCAGTATCCTTCAGAAGTAATCAAGGCGTCTCACCTGACAGCTCAGCGCCTGACAAAGCTTTGGTTTCAAATCCGAACTGGTATTTGGTATTTGGCTGTATATTATCCCTGCACTGTGCTGTATGCGTTGAGTGTGAATGCATTTTCTCACTTGACAGCACATGCAAAGCTCTCAGAAAATCAATAAGCTAGCACAAAGGACTGCAAAAAAAAAAAAGGAAAAAAATTATATGCATGTTGTAATCCACAATACAATGCATGTAAAATGGGTTTTCTGTGAGACGTTGAGAGGATTGGCAGTAATTGCTTTAGGCGCCTGCTTTTACACAAGTCTTTGTGCTTTTGTGAAAACTGTGGCAGTAAGAATGCATTATGGCAGTAGTTGTATTGAGATACTACAAATTATTCAAACAAGATACAGTATCCACCAAAAGGACTTCTTTTTTCCTGATCTACTTTAGGCTAAGGTTGATACTGACTGACTGTGACTGTTCCTCATGCCCACAGGGGGAGCTCCTGAGCCCGTGCCGCTGCAGTGGGTCAGTCCGCTGCACCCACCAGCCCTGCCTCATCAAATGGATCAGTGAAAGAGGCTCGTGGGCATGCGAGCTGTGCTACTACAAGTATCAGGTCATCGCCATCAGCACCAAGAACCCACTCCAGGTGAGCAGCACTGTCTGCTGCAGGCATTTACAGTCGCTTTTCAAGTCAGAACAATGAGCAGCTGTGTATGTGCTGTTCACAGGTGGGGTCTGTGACTCATGGCTTGCTGCAACATACAAACAATAATATGAAAAAGGGACAAAAGGATGCTTTTAGTATTAAGAAAGTAAACCAGTGCTTACCGTAAACGTCTAGCTCTGTGTTTAGCATTAGTTCACACATTGACAGCATTTACTCTATCTGCATTTCACTTTGCTTACTGTTCTCTATCTATTTTTCTCTGTTTCCCTGTGTAAACTGGTATTACCAACACTAGAATTGCCATTTTGACTTCAATTTTGACCACTAAATTAACATTGATAAGCAGTGTGGACTGACCAATAGTAGCTTCCCAAACTTGAAACATTCTTTTTTCTTGGCCAAATGTGTTAAATCTGTCAAAATTCTTGATAAAGCTTAAATGGCACCTTAAGGTATAATTTTTTTCTGGGCTTTTATAATATGCTATTGAGTGGTTTCTCTGTAAATACAACAACTCTAAATGCATAACCACTGCTCAGTGTTGAAATGGTCAATGCATAGTTTTCTTTTTTATGTTGACAAATACACATTATAAAACTTATTACAAAAACAGATTGTGCAGAGGGGAGGCAGAAGTCCCAATGGGTCCATTATTTGAGCCTCCACATGTATTTAGAATTTTTCTTTTGGATTTTTTTTTTTTTTTGCTTCTGCTGTCAACAGTACAAATGATAGAAGCAAGACTTCTCATTATAGAGTTTTGTAAAATTGCGTGGATTGTTTGAACACTAATGTTTGAATGAACATTTTAAATGGTGGCTATTACCACTGGTTCTCTTCAATGTTGAAGTATGTTGAAGTTAAAAATTCAATTATCAGCCTGACTAACTTTGAATGTAAATAATTAAAAGTCACTTTTCAAATAAAGATTGTGCTCATTGATTATGGTTTCTACAAAGGGTGGGGAATTACAGAGGCTCTGACACCATGTGGCAGCAAACCACCGTGGCTATCAGTTTGAATTAACACGCACACCATTTAAGATACATTTAAATGAATATCAAACTCTTAATTGATTGTGACATGTTTTCTTTCAGTGGCAAGCCATCTCCCTGACAGTGATAGAGAAAGTGCAGATAGCAGCGGCCATTTTAGGTTCCTTGTTCCTGATGGCCAGTATCTCGTGGTTGGTGTGGTCATCCTTCAGCCCATCAGCGCGTTGGCAACGACAGGACCTGCTGTTCCAGATCTGCTATGGCATGTACGGCTTTATGGATGTAGTCTGCATCGGTAAGACCTGCACTGTTTGCATTGTACTGGATAAGTATAAATATTTATAGAGATTTTTTTTTTGATGGATTCATTAGGGCAGTAGAGAACTAATAAAAAATCATAGGACAGAGAGCAGAGAGTAACATTCACTTAGTCACCCAAATCCAGACTCTAACCCACAATGCCAAGGCAATCTGTAGCTGCTCTGTATATGCGCTGCGTACTCCTTCAAAAGGGTGAGAAGCACAAATGGGACATTAACAGTGGTTGCATACATTCACTTGGATTTGTAACCAAAATCACTTTGACAAAACATGTGTCAGAGAAATTTTATCTGGTAAAGTTCTGACTTAATAAAAACAGAGAACCACTGATGACAATCGAAACACAGAGATTTATTCTATTTCTTGCGGCAATGAGACAATTTCATACAAAGCACAAAGTTGTCTGAAGTGTGTGTGTCCGTTCTGAGGTTTTAACAGTTGACCCTGGTACTTTTCCACTGCTTATCAGTGGTGCAGCTGTGGCATCTTCATGTGAGTGTGAGTGTTGGGATACACAGAGTAATAACATACCAGTAGTACATGACACAATATATGAATTTATTTACAGTATAACATAATATTCACACAAACATTTCTAACAACATGACTCATTTGTCATCACAGATTGGTCAGTAATGTGTTCCTGTCAGCTATCTGGAACATCACCTGTTCTGTAGCAGGTTAGCTAAAGTTCATACTCATTTGTAAAACCACTATGAAAAAACTCTTCCTTTCAAAGCATTTTTTCAAATAAATTTTGGGTACCTTATTGATTTAGGAAAAACAATAGTGAGTGCAGTGTTTTCTAACCTCCTGTCTGTGTGGGCTCTGAGCTTTAAGCATGCAGTTGTGCGCTGGAGCCTGGGGCCTGAGCTGCTGTAGACGACTGTGTGATGCCATCTCACATTAAGAAAGCAGTGACTGTCGCAGCAGTGACTGTCGCAGCAGCAGACGAAGGATGAGAGTGGAGATTGTCTGTCTCCAGTGCAGTTGTTCACAATGACTGTGGAGTCATTAACTCTGCACTTTACACAGATTAACTTGTCACCTTGCAGACATTAAAGGGCAAAGTCTTGACTTCCACTTATCGTAAAACAAGGTTTGAGAGAATTGAAAAAGAACCACAGGCGTTTGCCTCCATTCTTTGTGGATGTACTGTATATACTCACTTGCCACATTATTAGATATGATTTTAATGCGAATATGTAATTGACAAATTACATGACAGCAACTCAATGCACTTAGCACAGGAATAGGAAAGAGAAGCGATTAGTGACTTTGAATGATGCTAAAAAAGAGAAAATATCCAGTGAGCGGCTGTTGGAAGTGCCTTGTTAATGCCAGAGATCAATAAAGAATAGCCAGACAGGTTTAAGATAGAGTGGCAACAGGAACTCAAATACACTCCAAAATATACAGAAGACCACACAAGTGTTAGAGAAGGTGTGCCTAATAATGTGGCCAAAAAGTGTAGTATAGTCTTGTATAAAACCATAAACCATGGAAATGTATTGAGTTTATTGACTGTGACATGACCTTTATATACTTGAATAGGCCGCATTTTGAGGATATAAAGGTGGAAGTGATCTTAATATTTTGAAAAGGTCATGGTTTGGAAAGCCCAGGGACTGTCACAAAGTCGACTTGATTCTTGACTAGTGTTGTCACAATACTAAAATTTCAACTCGATTTCGATACTAAAAAAAAAATCCCTCGATACTTGATACCGATTTTGATACCACAGTCACAAAAATGACCACTTTTCATTGAATGTTTGAGGTAACACATGGGCTCTAACTGCCCCCTTTTACCGTCACTCATTGTTATTCAAACTATATTTTGTATAGAATAATATTATTAGGCTATTACTATATATGTAGCATACTTGTTAATTTTTTCAAACTTATATTTTTTATGCACTCTGATACCTCTGTAGTCCACAGCTATGTAGCTACATGGTGATCTTTTATTCAACACAAGTGCTAAATAATACAGTAATTAGTTTGTATATGTGATCCAAAATTACTTCAGATTATGATAAATGATTCCTCAAAGGTAAAGTTTAATTACAGTTTATCTGTTTCTATTTTCTGTAAATGGTAGTAGGTTATTAGGCTGCAGTAGCCATGGTTCATATTTATATTGTGGCCACAGTCATTGACAGTAATGGGTCAGACAGAGTCAGGACCAGAGTGGTCCTTTAAATATGGCCGCTTTGCTAACACTAACAGCTCTCTCCTTGCTCCGCTGGTAACGAGGCATCTGTAGTTACATTTAAGCAGTTTTGTGTCTGTTTGGAATGATGCCGCTGCGCAGTGACTCCCAGATTGGAGAGCGCTCGGTCCGCTCGGGATGTCCCACAGAAAGCCCGCTGCGCTCGTGCAGCGGTACTTGAGGTCTTTGCGCAGCGGTGATAGCGGCGAGCGATGAACACCTTTTAGTAAATTGTATTTAAAGAGCTGTTTTTATGGAGGAAAGTTTTATGCTGCGCTGAGCCTGTCCTCCTCCTGTACTCATCACTGGAGGAGAGGGGCTGCGCCTTGTGTTTCTGCAGCGCACGTAAAGACGTCACATTATCGATACTTTTCCAAATGAATATCTCATTTAGATACTCGTTTTAGTACCGATTAATATCTTGGTATCGATTTTTTTGACAATCCTATTCTTGACCCTCTTTTTGCACCTGATGATCCACACCCATTCTGTCAATTATAAAGGCATATGTAGTTCTTGTAGGCAGAGCAGTACTACCTGTTTCCAAAGCCAAATTATTCAGTTGTAGCCTTCTAATATGACATGTGTAGGCCCATGTCTATTGTTACAGATTCATTATAATATTTTAGTTTTCAAAGTTCATTGACCATGGATCAGTATGTAATTTAAAACTGTGATAAGATGTTATTTAATAGCTCCAGGGATCTAATGAACCACTTTTCTCAACCTCAATCTAAAACCTTCATATGAATGTTGTGCCTGTAACATGTTCTAGATTTCGGCCAGTTTGCCAGGCTTCTCAGCAATTCTACCGCTGTAATTACTACTTTGCTACGTCGCTTTGATCATTTGTAGGTCGCAGTAGATTTTATTTTGCTCAACATAATATTTCCAGTTTTAAAATGTCCAGTATGTGCTCACACCTCCCCCACTGTAATCAAACAAACACACCACTGACTGCAGCGTTGCAGCAGCACATGTGAAGGGATGTCACAGCAGCTGGGCCACGGGGAGGGAGGGCTCTTACAGTGATAGGGATCTAATCTGAGTGTTTCTCACACAGTCAAATGATGAGTTTCTTCAAATAGTTTTTTTTTCTATAATTATTGCATTTTCTGACCAACAAAACATAAGATGTTGATCTGAGGTGTCCTAAATTAATTTAAAAGACACAAAAAAGCATAATATGGGCCCTTTAAACCACCTAGCAGCATATTGTTATATTAAATGCCTGCACACTCTTTAAGGGATGCTCCTATTGGCCAGCAGTCAACTTGGAATTGCTGATAATACCAAGAAAGTGTCTATTTCAGCGCTGACCATGTCTACTTAGATAGCAGTGCAAAAAAAAACAAAAACAAAAACATAAATATTGGTGAAGATAATTGAAAGAATAGCCTTTCTGAGCTTAGAGATGGAAGTTTGAGGTAATATTAGTATTTTGGGTTGCAAATTGTTTCAGTTTTAATTTTGAATGTAAAAGCAGAAAAGGTAGCAATGATGCTGTCAGGTTGGTGCTGGGGTGGTGGGGGTTTTGGCCCACTTGTACAAAAAGAGTAGTCTGGTCACTCATGTAGACTACGTGTTATGGGTACACTCTAACTCCTGCTCTCTTCTCCACAGCACTGATTGTCCATGAGGGCCCCTCTGTTTTCCGTATCTTTCACCGGTGGCAGGCTGTGAACCAGCAGTGGAAGGTCCTGAACTATGACAAGTCTCTGGACAGTGAGGACCTGAAGGACACAGTTGTGGATAGGACTCAGCCCAGACAGGCCTTTCAGACTGGGGTCGGGGTGTCCCACTCCACCTCCTCGCTCATGGTGGTGGCGTCCACAGCTGCAGGCTCCACCTCCACTACAGTAGTAACAGCCCCGATGGGACTCGAAGCACATACTGACTCCACCAATGGCAGTGCGGTACCGGACCAACACTGTCCTTACAACATCCTCCATCTCCTCAGCCACCTCCGACAGCCTGAGCCCCGCAGCCAACCCAGCAACAGCACACGAGAGCTGGTCATGAGAGTCACCACGGTCTGAGGTGACCATCGAGGCCTTAACTCATGTGGAGACAGACATTTACAAACCAGCCGACATGGTCCAATGAACTACACTGGATCAATACATGTCTTGTTTGTTCATATTGCATCTCTGATGTCCTTACATGGATTGAATAAAAGTCAAAGTTGTTTGATTTGCAGAACTGATTGGAGAACTGATTTTATTTGCAGATTAACATAAAAATATATGGAAAGTAATGACGCACATTGAAAATTTCTGCTAATCATGAACTATTTTCAGTTCAATTTCAGTATAAGGGGTGCCACAGTTCACCATATCCTTCAGTCACTTCATTTTTGTAAGGATATAACTCAGTTGTACGTATTCCTGATTTGCACCAGTTTTAACATTTTCTTAATACTTACAGCCTGTGGTGTTCTTTCATATTAGTTGTATTATTTGCACAATTTACAATCTACAATTAATCTTTTTTATTACCACACACTGCCATCATCTTGACACATACCTAGATCTGAGTTTACAAACTACAGAAATCTATCTGGTCCTGCTCAGGGCAATGTGTTTACATTTGGTGTAGTAGTACTTGTACTTATAGCCTCATTTATTTATTTATTTATTTTTGTTTCACAACTAAGCAACAATTTTACCATTTCTAAAGTAATAAACTCAGTGTTCCTCTGATTAGATAAAGTAGGGGATTACTCATAGCTGGTGACATTTGTTTACAGAGTTTTTTTAAAAGCACTGCAAATAGCTACCAGCTATTTTCCTTAATTGACTTCGCCACTGTTTCCAACATAAAAAAGCTGGTTTCATCTTTGGTGTCACTGGTCGTCCATTAGACCGACGCTCATGTTCATCTTTAACTCAAAGAAAATGATTCTCCTCTCTTTGACTCAGTTATGCTCTTTGAGATGCTTCTGCTGCTTTTGCTTCTTGAAAGATCAGTTTTATCCCAAAGGGAATGAAATCTCAGATGCATGTTGGAGGAAGAGCTTTTTGGTGGAGCTTCATTTATGCCAAGCCTTTTTTTTTTTTTTTGCGAATTCTATGTTGTGCAGGGGTGTAGCATTTAGGCAGGGCGACACAGTTGCTCATTTGGATGCATTTACTAAAAATCTTTCCAAAATCCAATTATCTAATATTATTCGTTACAAGCATAAGTCTGACACAATCCCAGTGTGACAACAAGCACTGTGCTTCAGATGTCTTAGAGCTTGTTTTCTTAATATACAAATAAATGATGAAGTATAAATGATCTTCATGCTGATTTTAAAGCAATGGCCCTGCAATGCAACATGATGCAGTTTCTTGTTAATTCAGTGGAAAGAATAATAATAATTCATAACTGCCTTTTCATGATTTTCCTACTCCGATGTATCCCACATTAACTATACAGGCATACAATATCTGCTTTAAATCATGTCTTATGTTGAATTATTAAAGCTTTGAAGTGTTGATATCAATAGGTGGGAGCTGCAGTACATAGGGAACCCACGAGTAACTGTAAAGGTTACCAGGAGTTCACCCCAGCGTGCCTGTCTTACGTCTTCACACCTTGTCTCTTTGAATCCTTTGCTGCTGTCACATAGACCTGGCTTTCATAAATCTGAACTCAGCACACTGAGGAAAAAATATAACATTGATAGGAATACATTATCTTGCTCTTTTAACATAAATGGTGATACATACAGCTTGAAAAGTTCAGAATTGAAAAAAGTGCTTATTTGCACATAATAATTAATAATAATAATTCATCGAATTTATATAGCGCTTTTTTGGACACTCAAAGACGCTTTACAATTGATCAATTATTCATTCACTCCTCAGTCACACTTGGTGGTGGTGAGCTACTTCTGTAGCCACAGCTGCCCTGGGGCAGACTGACGGACACATGACAAGAACAAATCCAGAGCATAAAATAGCTTATTAATAGAAAGATTAGAGGAATCTGGGAGACAAAGAGATAGACAGACATGAGCAATGATACAGAATCTGTATTATGTATGGTTTAACCTTAACCTGGACAGTTAGGCCTGTTTACTTTGTTAGTAAAGTGGGTCTAGAACGCCTCCCAGTCACACCAGGAGACAATACTAATCAATCCTACCTTTCTCAAACTGGACAGGCTTCACGTAATTCTTTTGTTTTTTCTGATTGCTGTGATGTTTTTCACATTGTATTGGTCCTGAAGTATCCATCCATCCATTCATCTTCTTCCGCTTATCCGGGGCCAGGTTGCAGGTGCAGCAGTCTAAGCAGGGACACCCAGACCTCCCTCTCCCTGGACACTTCCTCCAGCTCCCCTGGGGGAACCCCAAGGTGTTCCCAGGCCAGCCGAGAGACATAGTCCCTCCAGCGTGTCCTAGGTCTTCCCCAAGGCCTCCTCCCAGTGGGACATGCCCAGAACACCTCCCTAGGGAGGCGTCCTGGAGGCATCCGGAACAGATGCCCAAGCTACCTCAGCTGGCTACTCTCGATGTGGAGGAGGAGCAGCTCTACTCTGAGCTCCTCCCGGGTGACCGAGCTCCTCACCCTATCTCTAAGGGAACGACCAGCCACCCTGTGGAGGAAACTCATTTCAGCCACTTGTATCCAGGATCTTGTCCTTTCAGTGATGACCCAAAGCTCATGACCATGGGTGAGAGTAGGAATGAAGATTGACCAGTAAATCGAGCACTTCACCTTTCGGCTCAGCTCCTTCTTCACCACAACAGACCAATACAACAACTGCATTACTGCAGACGCTGCACCGATCTGTCAATCTCACGCTCCATCCTTCCCTCACGACCCCGTGATATTTGAATTCCTCCACTTGAGGCAGGAACTCTCCTCCAACCTGGAGAGGGCAAACCAATGTTTTCTGGTCGAGAACCATGGCCTCGCACTGCTGATTCTCATCCCAGCCGCTTCACATTCGGCTGCAAACCGCCCCAGTACATGCTGAAGATCCTGGTTTGATGAAGCCAACAGGACAACATTATCTGCAAAAAACTGAGATGAAATCCTGTGGTTCCCAAACCAGACTCCCGGCCCCTGGCTGCACCAAGAAAGCCTGTCCATAAAAATTATGAACAGAACCAGTGACAAAGGGCAGCCCTGCCGGAGTCCAACATGTACTGGGAACAGGTCTGACTTATGGCTGGCAATGCGGACCAAGCTCCTGCTCTGTTCGTAAAGGGACCGGACAGTCCTTAGTAGAGGGCCTTGGACCCCATACTCCCAGAGCACCCCCCACAGAACACCATGAGGGACACGGTCGAACGCCTTTTCCAGGTCCACAAAACAAATGTGAGGACGTTTTTTTTTGTTTTTTGTTTTTTTATTGTGAGGTAGATCTGGAACCCCTCCTACTCAAACCAATTTAATCCACAATCAGTCCTACCAGACCAATCTAAACAGTTTATCTTAAATGGTGTATAGAACAGAAAAATAATTTAGGGTGGCTGTCCAGGCTTTGGTCTTGCTCCTGTCTACTTTTCCAAACTAAGAGTCTGTAATTTCTCCATATTTAAGACAAAATTTGAAAGGCCTATATTATTATGACTGTAACAAAAATTATGTCTTCACCTCTTTTTCTTAAATCAAGTCTTCTCTAAATGCTTGATTTTAGGTGGTTGTCATTCTCCCGTTCAGCAAAACACCATTATGTGCAGTGCTTTCATTTGCAGAAAATCGACCCAGAAAGATTTTTGCAGACTGTATGGAATTGTGTGAACCTGAAAGTGGGTAAATTGCAAACAGCTAATGTGCTATTCAAGCAGGTCATCTGAAGTCTGAGCCACGCTGCCAAAAAGCACAGCATTCTCTCGCTGCAACTTTTGTGGAAATGAGAAAGCAACATTTGGACATGTTGTTCGCTTTTGGTATGTATGATGAAATTACGCTCATTACAGCGAAGCATTACAGAGAAGTATTACAGAGAAGTATTACTGATCAGCAATGATGATGACAACGATGGATGGATTTATCTAGGCCTACTTTATGAATGCACAGATGTGTATGATTTCTTTCTGTGAAATGAGGTCATATAAAACTCAAAACTGGTCTTAGAATACTTTTTTAAAGGTCTCATGCCAGACTACAAGTTGACTCTGTCTTGTCTTGGTCTATAGACTGAACGCTGCATTTGAAATGTATTAATTTATGAATTCATCTATTTATTAATTTATTAATTCATCTATTTATTATTGTGTTTGAAGGAAATACCTAGCATATATCTTAAGAGTCTGGTCATCGCTCTTAATTTCTTGCTTTTCTTGATTAAAGTTTGATTCCCAGAGGGAGGAACAAAGTGATGCAAATTTGGATTGACATTTATCTAACCCAACCAGGAGGCAGCAGTATTAACGTATGCAGAATGAACCCATGCAATTTAAGATACACATTATATGGTGTACAATTTACAACATATCTGGGAATCATATAGTTTCATCAAAGTGTGCCCCTGTCCCATTTGAAATAATGATTGGTTGGTAGAAACGTTTATGGTGGAAGGCGGCTTAAATAAGAGATTTTAGACCCTCTTCACTTAGCTGAAAAAATAAATAGTCTCTGCCGATGAAAGCAAATTTTCAGATGCTTTTGTATATACATAAAACCACCTTTATCATGTAATGGTCTTGCCATAATTCTAATGTAATGCTGCACAATATGTGGAAACCTACAGCCTTAAAACAATCCCAGACAAATCCAGAAACTAGACTATTTTTGTGTAAAAAGAATAAAAATAGATGGCCAGGCTAATTGTTGGTAATATATTCTTTTAGCGTAAGCACTAGGCTTTAGGCTTTCACCTACGTTACTTGTATGAATGTGTTAGTGTGATTGTGAGTTTGGTGGTGGTCGGAGGGGCCGTAGGTGTAGAATGCCAGCCACGTCTCTGTCTCTCTGCCCCAGGACAGCTGTGGCTACAGAAGTCACACCAAGGGTGACTGTGGAGTGAATGAATAATGAACTAATGTAATGTCGAGCTTATTATTATTATTATGATTACTTTTTCTATTTTCCCAGAGTATAATCTTTATGCCACAAACTAATCACAATCATTCTTAATTTTATACTGCATCAGACAACATTTCCTGCACTGCCACTAAAAATGCTAATTTTACCTAAACAGTTTAGGACCTTTCACTGTATCCTATGATTCTGCTAGTTTTTGAATTGTAGTTCTGACATCAAATGTCAAATGTGCAAATGTTTTCATATCCGTATTGTGTTTATTGTGTTTACTATTTCTCATTTCTGTCTTATTTTTTTTACCTGTTAATGTAGGCAGCAGCAGGCATTTAAACCATACCCTGGAGGACAAATTGCATACTGCCTGCCTCTGACTAAATCGCTCACTTGCTCACTCAGCACCTCCTCAGAAACGCACCCCCACCCAGCTGCTACCCACCCACCCGGTCGGCACACATTTGGGTGCTCTATAAACAGCCCCAGTAGGTCAGTCAATGTAAGTAGGTAGTGCTGTATTTCTCCTAATTGAACCCCTGATGAGGGACTTCTTGCGGGCTGAAATGTGAATGCCAGCAAACAGACAGTGCAGCAGTGTACACCTCGTCGCAAAATGTCAGACTACAGCAAGTGACCTCATTAAAATGCAGCTCCTAAACTAGGGCATTTACCTGCAAGTGGCTAATCCCAAACAGCAGTGTCCCCTATCTCCACTTGTGAAATGGCTTGCTATATTTTGATTGTCTTGTAAACCCAGTAAGGATAAATTTTATATTTATATAGTAATGGAGAAGTGTTTCTAAATTTGGAAGTAATAGGCATCCCTTAAAATGATCTAAACAACCAATTATTGAGGCTGAACTGTACAAATTCACTTGTCACGGTGTGCCAAGCTTGCATGCAGATTTCATCATATTGCTCATTTTCGCAAAACAAAACCCAGTAGGTCTATTCAAAATGATGCTGTGTGCAAAGACGAGATAGCACATATAATATTTAAGTTTACTCATCATTGGTGTATTGGGTCCTGGTCATACCTAGGCATTTTGCAGAGGTAATGCTCATCTTAGAAAATTGGTAGACTATGTTGGCTTTAGCGGCATCTGGTGGTGAAATTGCCACACCTTTAATCCCTCTTTGTACTGTGGGAAGCTACGGTAGCCCTAAAGGGACATGTGGTGATGACAAGGTTTGTTTTTCAAAGACGTTTTGCCTTTACTCTGAAGAGCTTAATAATTTCTGAGGGAAACTGCTGTTAGAGTGGAGATTAAGGCCACGCTCATAATACATCGGAATCTCAGAAATTCCGAGCTTTGAACACCCTCTCGGGTCAGGATTTTTGTTCGGAAACTCGTAAAAAAGTGTTGGACTCCAAGTTCCCGAGTTGATGTCACAATCCTGGGGACTCCCTTTGTGACAGGAGGACAGAGTGGTTACTAGCAGAGAAAGAGTCTTTTTAGACATGAGATCTCACACTTATGGGCAAAAATGAACTCATCTTTATATAATAAATTAAGTTATGAGTGCTAAAGCTCTGCAAAAATACCTTTTGACAATTTGACATTTATCACTGAATGACCATAATAGAAAGAGAAACATCCCGTGATATAACTCTTTACCACACCGAGCAGTTCTTATGATGTATTTATTTGTTTAGTATACAACTGCCTGTATATGCAACTATGGTTATGTTGTTATTGTGGTGGTCCACGTATGTTCTCCGGCTTTTTTAAGTCGAGACTTCCAAGGTTCCTATGTATCATGAAGGCGGCATTATATACAGTAGTTCTCTCCCAGAGAGAGTGGTTGAATCTGATGAGACTCAAGGGAGTAAACAACAATCAGCAGCTAAATGTCCTGGACTGGAGTCCAAGGCAGGGTCGTCTGTGGGCCATTTGCATAAGATGCCTCTAAAGTAGATGGTCCATTGTTAGAGTAAAACTTAGATTGAAACTGGGTGTGTTGTTGTTGTTGTTTTTGTTTCAGTACTGAGTTGTAGACTGAAGGAAGATTAAATCTTAGGCTGCCTCCCCTGTTTAGGGAAGGTTTTTTAATTTCCACGAAAACAACTTCCCTACTGCCACGTTTGTAACATGAAACAAACAATAGAAGGAACAACTTGGTCATCTCATTTGTAGCTGGACTTTCTGAAAAACTCAGATTTTTAATAATCCCAACATTTCAGTACAATTCAAATCTGGCAACACTCTCCAACAGAGACTTGTTCACCCTAAGGACCAAATCCCCTCTCACAAACAGAGCAATATGGTCTGCGCTGTTCAGTGCAGTGAAGAATGCAGTGATCAGTATAATGGGGAAACTAAACAACCCTTGCGCCATAGAATGTACCAGCATAGGAGACATAACTCAACTGGACCACAGTCTGCAGTCTGCCTCCACCTGAAAGAAACAGGTCACTCCTTTGAGAACAGCAATGTCCAGATTGTAGCCAAAGAGAGTGACTGGTACCAACGTGGCATTAGGGAAGCCATTTTTGTGAAAATGGAAAAACAGTTCTCTTAACAGGGGAGGAGGCCTAAGATTTATTCTTCCTTCAGTCTACAACTCAGTGCTGAAACAAAAACAAGGGAGGGAACTACTGTATATAATAAACCTCCACTCTAACAGCTCTTTCCTTGGAAATGATTAAGCTTTTCAGAGTAAGGGCGAAACATCTTCCAAAACCAAACCTTGTCCAGATAACCTTCTTGTTCAACCTTTTTTTTACAGATTTTTCCTGGATGACTGTGAACCTACACAAACGACTTTCCACCAGTGCTCAGTTTGTCTTTTCTGAGCAGATGTAGCAATTAAATGTTCTCTGGGTTCTGGATGTAAAATAAATATATTTAAATATATTTTGATGAGATAGACAAATCCATTTTTTGTGCTCCATTTTGTTCTATACAGTATTTTACATAATGTAACTTTAATTGCTGACCTTTTGCATGACCTTCGTTCAGAGAGGCAGTCGCTTGTTATTTTGTATTAAGAGCTGTCTGTCCTTTCACTGGGTGTAAAAGGTGATGGTTACAATGACTACAGACAGGGTTTAAAGTATAATAGGGATATTTGGCTGGATCTAGCAAAACTGTCAGGCCATCCTCCAGTGTCTTACATAATATTTTCACTAAAGCATATCGGTTCTAGTCGTTAAATAGTAAAGATAAATGAAGCACGGCGTTTCAATCAGCACATCCGCTGAGTGACCTTGCCACAGTTCCCACTGAGTGGAAACGTTCTTGGTCCTGATTTATTCAACTCTGAATAAAATCACGGAGCCATGAAGAGACAGGTGGGTCATCTGTAATAATCTACCTACAGTGTCTTTAAAACAACGTCCTTCAGGAGCTAATGTCTCATGGCAGGAAGAAAAAGCTTGTTCGGCAAAATTAAAGTCATTGCATCAAATCCACGCCAAGTTTTAATTTTAGTAAAGCACTGACTCTTGAATATGAATAAGAATTACATATCATCTATTGGTCTTAATTCAGGTTAACTCAAACTTGTGTACTGTACTGTTGAGCTAACTTTGAATTTTTGAGCACAGTAAGGCCACACATTGAGTGCTATTATTAAGGTTTATTAAAGGTACTGTAAGAAGCATGCTCTTCTACAGGATGAAAAGGGTACTGCAGTCTAAATTAAAACAATGATCTCTTTTCTGATTGGGCAATTGGCAATGCAGTTTTAGAACCAAAACAAAAAATGTAAACAAAAACGACTTGGGCATTATGTAAAACATATCTGTAGTTGTAAATAAACTGTACCATTGTTATCAGTAAAACTATTACATTACACTAACATTTGCTCTTTTTTACCACATCACAGCAACCATAACATACTGAGGACCAAAGTGTATAGTAGTCTTTACCAACATCTGGTGGTGACACTGCAGATTGCAGTTCCACACACTACAGGCCTACCACAGTCCTCTTGCAAACATCTAACGAGGCCCCTTGCACACATGCTTCTGTCTATGAACACATCTAGTGGAAACTGTTATTTAGGGTTATGTTTCAGGTGTCATTAACAAACTAAGATGCAACTATGTGTTTAAAAAGAGAAGAGAATATGCTTCTCCTTCAGTAGCGCTCATTGTGTGCTCTCTTGGCAACTGTAGGATGAAAAGAAAGCTATAAACCTCTAACATGAAGCTTTAAAGTGTATTTTTAAAATGCATCAAGTCAACATATATACAGTTACTGGTTGGATTTTTTTTGGTTGCACTTTACTTTACAATATTTTACACAATGTAACAGTAAGAATATCTCAGTTAAGAGAAAATAAGAATCCACCCCCATGATTCATTCATTTTGAGTGACTGTAAAACATGATGGTGTATTTATTCAGTTCTTGCTTAACCAATTATTTATGTAAAGTCGATGCTCTATTTCCTAACATTTACCAGTTTACTACATTTGCAAAGCATATAAACTATACATCATGGATACTGAGACTAGCCAGGAATGCTACACCACATGGTTGATGTTGTATGCTCCTGAAAGTTAACATAAACACACTTTGAGTGTACACTGTCCTCTCCATTTAAGGTTATAGATGAGTGAAGACAAACACTGAGACTGCAGTCTGATTTTCTGCCAAACCGAGATGAATAGATCATTGTGGGTTTACTTAAAGCCACTCCATCCTAAAAATTGACATCTTAGCTTTGCGACTCAAGTGTTTTTTTTTTTTTGTTTTTTTTTGTTTTTTTTCTGCGCCCAGCTGTTCCAAAAGCTAGTCTCTTTGTGCGCATGGGCTGGCTGGGCGCGCTGATATGGGACTTTTCCGATTGAGATGATTATCTGCAGTTTACAGTTTCTGCAAATTCCTTGAATATCCGGACAATTGAACGTCGAAGTTTAGATTTCACACTCTCCCTTCGTCTCGGTAAGTAATCTACATTTTTATTTTAACCGATAAAAACTCGTAAAAAAAATGTTTTGGTAATGTAATTTATATCACGAGCTCCGAGAGGTACGTATATTATATGCTGATGAATGTGGTCTGTTTAGCTCACGTGTCTATTTTATTCAGATGTTTGTATGTTAAACCCATGGAAGGAAGGTTGTTAATAAGAAGATTTACTGGCAAAGGCAGGCAACTTTTTGTATATGTATTTCCATGGCTCAACATTTGTCATTTTCTTATATTAATTTGTCATCAAAAGTAGAAAAGTTTTATTTCATATACAGGGGTAGGGGTAGTAGTATTAATAGTTAATTATAACAGAGGTGTAGTGGTACTACTGGTACATCTTACTGTGCAATTCTAAAAATGTACTTTAAATTTTTGTATTTGTACTTAAGTAAACTTTACATGAAATACTGTTTTATTATTACATAGGCAATAATATTGTTCACTACTTTTATTACTACTTAATCAATGTAATTTTGAAGCACTTTTATTTTGTGTATGGATTTTCAGTAATTCTTCCACCTCTGTTCATTATGAGAATTAGCTTCTCTACTGCTCTTCCAACTCCAAGTCATAAATTATAATAAAGTAGCCATAAATAATAAAATCATACAACCTTATGCTTGTTTATGTTTGTATGTGTTGTATACGTAGGTATAGGGCATAACAACTAGAGTGATGACAAAATGGAGTCTTTTAGTTCAGAGATTGTTTATTGGGGAGAGCCCTGTTGAGTCCCATGTAGAACTCTTAAACAATAAAACAAATTTCACTTTTTTGAGAGCAAGTTGGCTACATCCTTTAACATTTCCATGAACATGCCAAAAGTGTCTCCTAAAAGAATTATAAGAGAGTCAGGCTATTGCTATGTGTTCTTGGTTTAACAGCTGCTTCATTTTACTCACTGTTCCCATGTCAACTTAAGAATCTTGGAAAGGCTACGTAAATATTTCATAAATGACATACAAATTTAACTAGTTCAGGCCGTAAGATTAGAATAGTGACACTAGGTCTGGATTCATATTATCCACCTATTTGGCTCTTCATCCTAATAAAGAATCTCGTTTTCTTCCTGACATCATGTTTAAAACAACGATAAACATTCCTAGGCTCTGTTGAGGCGCCTCCTTCGAAGACTCACTTGTCAGAAAACTATTTCCTGCATTTAACATTGAGTCAAAACTAACTTCTTACAAACCGTCTTGTACCCATGGTCTGTTTGTCTGTGTTAGGGGAGGCGTCCTGGCGGGAAAATGGTGCCCATCACAGGGTTCATCTTCATGTGCCTGCTCCAGGCTGCAGCCTCACAGCTGACAGGTCGAGGTCCCCGGCCCATACCAGGACGAGGTGACAGTCCATTCATAACTCCTCTGCCACCTCCAACTCAGCCTCCGAGCCCTAACGGTTGTGCGAGTGAGTCATACACTGGATTTTTTTTTTCTTTCTTTTTTTTACACTAATTCTGGAGGTCACATTCAGGATCTCTACAACAGTGGTTCTCAATTGGTTTGATTGGAACCTAATTTTATCCTTGATAATTTTATTTTGATCCACTTTTTACAGAACAGAAATTACATTTCTAAATGATTTTAATACAACATGTATGGTACATGAACTTCAAAGTCTTACTATTAAAAGTTATTAATACAATATTTAGGCTTCAAATAAGCCGACCATATGAACTATATTTAACTTTCCAATGACCCACTACTACATATGTCCCAACTCAACTGTTGAGAATCACTGCTCTGTGTTCCTATCCCAATTTGTCTTCAGTTGCTACATATTCACATAAAAGCCCATGATCTGATGATTACTGACAATATTTTGAAATATTTTAAACTCTTGTCTGTTGCTATAAAACTCATATTTTTCTTTTATTTTGTGGGCTTAGGACCAAAAGATTGTAAGTGACATTTCACTAACTTGTGGAAACCCACCCACAATAATTAGATCTTTTTTAGAACTTTCAATTACTTTTCATATAAAAAACATGAAAAGTTTAAAACACAATTGCCAGACTAGTTATGTGTTATTTTTAGCTATCAAGAAGAATATTGCCACAGATGTTACTTACATCTTTTGGATCTAATTTGTTTCAACTATTAATTGCATGTTAAAATGTAACATTTATTATGAGATAAACTTGAGGTTATATTGTCCAGCTCTTATTCTAGAACAACTAGTTACATCTTTGCATGACTTAAAGCACCCACCCAATGCCCTCTTTCACCCAATAGGAGAGATCGAGTGTCCCATCAGGGTGTACTTCACCATCGACACGTCAGAAACCATTGCTTTGCAAGAGTCTCCACCAGGACAGCTGTTTAGAAACATCAGAGAATTCACTAAGATGTTTGCCCAGAAACTGGACGACGAGGAGTACAGAGATCAAATCAGGATCACATGGTCCGTGGGCGGCTTGCACTACTCTCAAACTCAGGAAGTCTTTAGTCCGTTCACCACCAAGACCAACTTCATCAGGAGCCTGGACAGCATCAACTACCTGGGCAAGGGCACCTACACAGACTGCGCCCTTAAAAACATGACATATCAAATGACCCAGCGGTACTCAGGTACAAAGTCTGTCTTCTTCTCTGTGGTCATCAGCGACGGCCATGTCACTGGAAATCCATGTGGGGGGATTAAGGCCATGGCAGACAAAGCCAGAGAGGAGGGCATCCGTATTTTTGCAGTGGCAGCATCCAGGCTTATCGATGAAGTAGGGATGAGGGAGATCGCCAGCTCGCCCACTGACGTCTACAGGGATGACTTTATAGCTGTGGATATTGTGAACGGTCGGCCGAGAATAATGACGGAGTCCATTGACCGTATCATTAAAACTATGGTGATGATAAACACTTATTGTCTTGTTTTAGTTAGTGTTATAAGGCTATACTACTTACATAAGACAGAAAATATTACATATATATTACAAAATATTAACAATTTCAAGAGCAACAGTACAATATGAACCTTTGACCCAAAAAATGTACAGTTTGCATAGTATGTTTATATTTTTCAAAAGAAAAAAAACTTTTCTTATGATTTATGTATCTGGGGTTAGGTAAGAAAAGTTTCCAAGAGTAGTCTTTGGTCTTTGGTTTCTCAGACAATTGTATCTCAATTACTTGTTTTTCTTATAATTTTAAATTGTGAATTTCAAATCTGTAGCAAAACTTAAAGTCTTACTTGCTCTAGTTTAGATCCACTAGACAAGTACCACTAATAACTAACCTCATATTTTTGTCATTTTTTATTCATACAGAAATATCAAGCTTATTTACAGGTAAAAAAAAAAAAGTTACAGAAAATCATGTATTTATATTCAGAATATAAATTGTGAATGCCCTGTAACATTTTGATCCTTGTTGTTTTAGTGCTATAAAACCACATGCTATGAATCTCCTGGGCCTCCAGGTCAAAAAGGTCTAAGAGGGCCAAAGGTATGTCAAATACATTTCAGATTGTTTCTGTTTATTTTACCACTACATTGCTTTGTCGAGATTATACTATTTTTGGTCATTTTCTTAGGGCATTAAAGGTACACAAGGTCTTACTGGGCCAAAAGGTGAAAAGGGTAGACAGGTAAGACAATGAGCTGCAGGTGTTGTATCAGTCTAATACTACTGCTAGTGCTGAGTGTGAGTGTTTTACAGGGAGATCCCGGCATTGAGGGTCCTATAGGACGACCTGGACCTAAGGTTTGTCCACAACTTTTGACAAATATTTTTGAACGTCTTTATTTGTGATTCATTTTTGATTTCAATACTGTATCTGTGCTTAATGTTATGTATAGGGAGAAATAGGTCTCAAAGGTGACAAGGTAAGAATCATACAATTCTCTATTTATCTGTCAAATTTAAGGCTGTTCTGATTTCTTGTCTATTTTATATCAACAGGGTGACATTGGAGCATTAGGGACAAAGGTACTTTCTAAATATAATTAATTATAAATTCATCACAGTATTTGCACGATGAAGCAGTTTTCATGTCTAACCTCCAATCCTTCAGGGAACAGCAGGAATCCCTGGCCGAAATGGGACTGATGGACAAAAGGTGATTTTTTTTTAAGGTCACATTCAAACATATGTTCTAAAAGTATACTTCTATATAAATAAATACTGTGTTTCAGGGTAAACTTGGTCATATTGGAGCTCCAGGCTGTAAAGGGGATCCGGGAGACAAGGTAAGTAGGGTATTTGTAGTTTTTCCCATGGCTGTGTCCTGGGTGGCCTGTCTTTAGTCCCATTAGACAAAAGTATATTTTAGCATGTATTAATAGTTCTCTATAATAAAATGTGTTTTAAAGAAAAATATTAAACACGTCATTCAGGAAATTAAGTTATTAATTTAATTTTAATTTCACATATGAACTGATCCAACTGATCCGCTGTTGTAGACATTTATATGTATAACTAGGTTTAATGGTAAATCATTTTGCTGTTTAAAGGGACCAGATGGATATCCGGGAGATGTGGGTGACTTTGGGAAACCAGGTGACAGAGGTGACAAGGTCTGTGGCCAAGCTGTGTCATTAAGTTTGAATTAAGTTCTCATTCGCAAAGTACACATTTAATTTATAACATTATGTTACATTCAACATGACATTGATTGTAAAGCAGAGTAGTAATTAAAAGCTTCAGTTTATTATCCACAGGGCCAGATTTATCAAAGGCGCAGCTGAGGTTAGTGTTTCTCACAGGAACTAAATGAGCGCAACGCAGATTTTGCTCTGGTACCTCAATAAATATGTAAAACGAAGCATTCTCGCCAGAACACACACAAAATTCACAGCGGAGGAAAAGCAAATGAAATTGCTTTGCTGTTGCTATTTGATCTAACACGAGTACGGGAGATAAAAGTGGGTGTAAATTTAGCATGTTGGAGGAACGAGCAAAAGTTTTGTGGAGGAAAGAGTGCAGTTTTTAGTGCACAGTTGGGGCGTTAAAAAGAAATTATAATGCATTAAAAGGGCTCATTTACAAAGATACAACAATAATCTGTTGATTGCAAGGTGGAGGAAACAAAGAGACAGACTTTACCTACAACACTTTTCCCTTGATTCTTGCTCATATCTCACTGAGTGCAGCCTTTTGTAGAACCTGTCTGTTGGCTTTCAGTCTGTCCAACGAACTTTTAAATCCTTACGGCGACAGAATAGTCTTAAAACGCTGCGTGTATACGTGATGACTTCTCATGTGTGTTTATCCCACTGCCTCAGTGCTCACTGCGACACTTGATTGACAGTTGATCCTGTGTTGCTGAAGGCTGCGCTGTGTGGATTTGGCGCAGGATCGAGTGGAAGACATCAAAAATATTTTTTTAATAGTTATATTTATTTGATCACCATCAGCATGGCATTGAGGCTACTTGATACATTTTGTATAATTGTCCTGGCTCTGACAGACAGTGTCTCCCCATTTATCCCACACACAGGGGGACTAAGTCACTTGACTTTGTTCAGTGCCATAGTCCTATGAGACATTTAACAAGGACAGACTACGCAAAGTTAATAGAAGAAAGTAAAATGCAATTAAATGATTATCCCTCAAAGACAGTGAATACAGGACTACTACGGTCAATCCTGTTATTTGAGCCTGGACTCTCAGATTGACTTTTGTATTGGATTAGTGTAGAGAAAGCTGCAGTCAGAGCTGAGCATTGTTGCTTCTGTGCTTCTGTTATTGGTGCGTTTTATGCTCACACAAAATTCTCATTTACGTATCAGATTAGTATATCACATGCAACACGCCCACAAATAGCAAATTTTTAAGTTGCACTCGCAATTTAGCACCTGTCTTAGTAAATATGGCCCCTAGCGTTTTATTGTGCAATGCTATATGCAGTGTACTAGCCTGACAAGCCAGACCTACTTAGCTTCTTTGCTGAGTGAACTGGGTCTGCCCGCCCAATCCGGTCGTCTTTCATCAAGATCAATCCAGACTGACCAGTAATACCTACTTGATATTAAAATGGAGCAAATTTGTGTAAAGCTTTATTTCAATGATTGGCTGTGTATTTTAGGGAGATGTTGGTTGTATGTCTGTCAGAACGTATTCACAAGTAGATTAGATTCAATTTAACTTTATTAATCTCACAATGGAGTAATTCACTTGTTATGATAGTTAGGGTAGTTCAATTTGTGCTCATTTGTTTTGCCATTGGAAGCCAACTTCTTTGCAAATGCCAAAATGTTTTTAGGGTGAGGTGGGACATCCTGGAAAGTCAGGTCCTCCAGGCCCAACTGGTGAACAAGGACCAAAGGTGAGCTTACAAATCAACTACAAGACTAATTCAAAAAAATAACTGCAAATAACTGATCTCTATTTCTGTTGCAGGGAGAAGGAGGAAGTCGTGGGTACCCAGGGGAGCCAGGGCTAAAGGGCTCTAAGGTATACATATACATAATAAACTTTTCTATTAGTTACTACTTGCAGAGTTGATGGTGCAGAAGGCAGTAGAAAATTATAGATGTGTGGCACAGTGGTGAGATGATGGAGCACAATGTGTTATGTTTTATAATCAGTAAAAAAAAATAAAGGCTATAGCTGAGTAATGTATTCTCTACCTCCATGTTCAAAGAAAGAACTGTTTTACTTGTGTGAGAAAATGTGAAAGTATGATATTGTCAAAAACATAATCAAAGTACTATATGCTTAATGGTGCCACTCCACATTCATATTAGAGCACTCTGAGGACAATGAATGCCAAATAACCACTCAGCTCACAAGAACCATTATCTCATAATTGCTGCTATAAATATGCATAATTTAGATTTTGCTGCTTTTTTCCAACATCATGACACTAACAATTGTCTGATTTCAAATTATAATTTTTTTTTTGCAGGGGCTTAATGGAGCACCCGGTAAACGAGGAGAGCTGGTATTAACATTTTCATTCTCATAATTCTGTTTTTTATTTAAGTTATTATAGTAATATTAACATATTCATAATACAGGGAAAAAGAGGAAGTCCTGGTCCGAAGGGCGCACCAGGACCAAACGGGACAAAAGGAGAAAATGTATGTACAAACATTAACTACAAACTACAAAAACATTTCTAACAAATTTCCTTTTTGCTTCATATTTAAAGCTGTGGAGTTGAGATAAGTCATTTGTATTAAAAATATAAAGACGAATTTAAGTTGAGTGTCATAAAGTAAAAAGTGTGTGCAAGTGACGTGAATTTCAAAACTCTCAGGGGAATACTCCAGCTCCAAACACTTCCTGTCTGCTGTAATTTGCCCCAATTTCAATCTAATAGACTTTGTAATGAGAGTCCCAGGACAATTCTTCACATACTCTGCTTAAAACGTGTTAACTCTTTAGTTATTTATGTTTGTACATTGGCTGATAATTAATGAGGTGTTACAAACTCTGACACATCCATTTATTTTCAGGGGGATCGCGGGCCACCTGGAAGCACCGGTCGACCCGGTGTGGACGGACAGAAAGGTGCAAAGGTGAGCAGGCCATACTCTGACATTTAGTATGAGTCAGCAGCCTCTGCAGAAAACAGCAGGTTTCCTTCGGCCTCTACTACGCAAGAAACACCTACACATTTCCACTGAATTAGCTCTGAGGGGAAAGAAATAGAGTTTAAAGGGAATTTTGATGGAGGGTGTGTTTTATTCAGCAGCAATATATTTTTTTCTTCACAATTTGGTTTCGAAATTAGGTGACATTGTTGGTGAACAGCAGCGCAGGCTAGCCTCTTCCAGCTAAGAAAATGGTATTTAAACAAAGCTCACTTAAATCAGTTTGTAGCAACAAATGCCAAAGTAAAACTAGGTTGCTTTATGTCTGAAAAACTCAAACTACTGCAGGGGCTAATATGTAAAAAAATATGTATTTATTATTGTGACATTACTATCTAGTTTGCTATCATCTGCTTGAATTATATTTTTTATGAAATTAACACAATACATACACTTAAACACATTACACTGTTAACTGTGTGTTTTGAGAATAAGAGCCAGTACTAACTTTACTTTAACTACACTTTTTTTTTTTTTTTCTTAGGGTGGATTAGGACTTCCCGGTCCAAGGGGTCCACCAGGAGAGATGGGAGGCCCTGGATTAAATGTGGGTTCTTGAAACATCAATGCCTTTTTTGGTGGTTAACCAATAGTATTCAAATGTAATCATTTTCATCTCCAGGGTAGTGTGGGTAGTCATGGAGATCCGGGGCCAAGGGGAGACCCAGGACCCCCAGGACCAATGGTAAATATCAACTCATAACATTTTGTAACATTTATTCAACAAAATGTGTTATGTGTGTGTGTTTTGTTTTTTAAAGGGTGACAAAGGAAGACAAGGATTCAGCTATTCTGGATCGAGAGGACCCACAGTATGGTTTTCTATTCAACTCTTCTTTTCAGCTCTATGTCATATGGCTCATATATTTCAACATATATCTCAACAAGAGAGAGAGCCAAATGTATTTGCTGTAAAAACAATAAAGTAAAGTTTGTTAATAATCTTGATTAAATCTGTATGTTGCATGATGCTCGTCTTTTCTTTCAGGGAGAAAGAGGTGATCCAGGCAGAAAAGGCCCCAGAGGTGGTAGAGGTGAATGTGGTGCCAAAGGAGATGCTGGAACAAAAGGACTGCCCGGAGAGCCTGTAATATCAATTAAAATACAATTACATTTTTTTTTAATTGGTTGCATGTTTATGCACAAGCTCATTTCTGTACCCAAGAACATAATTTTTCTGTGTACACATCTAATACTTAGGTGGTTCACTGTAAAAAAGATTTTTATTAACATTTGTAGTTCTTGTTATCTTTTCTGATCTTGTCAAACGCAGTCTGATGTTTGATAGATTTTGCAGCTGCAGAGCTGTCTCTCAGATTTCCTAGTAATGGAACAAGAATAACACAATGAACCATTCTAAAAGTTCACTGTACTTCTTTAGTACGGTAAGGTGTTTTCAATCAAAACATTAGTCTGGACAGCTATTTGTGGACATTTTCTAATGAAAAAGCCAAATTACCAGCAACTGATTGTCTAAGTGTTGAGTTGTAAAAAAAAAAATCAGGAAACAAAAATTGCAGTGGGAACCATCTGTTTAACCCTTGTCTGACATTGCTGAAAATTCAATACCAGATGGTTTTAAAATGACTTGTAAGGAGTTATTATTTATATAAATGAGTAGTTTCTTGTACGTTTCAGGGTGAACCTGGTCAGCCGGGTCATCAAGGAGAGAGAGGACCCAGAGGAGAGCCAGGTCCTGATGTAAGCGGCAGTAAATCAACCCAAATGACAGCCACACTACTATTTTCTCCACTTTTAATAATTCTCTTTGCATGTGGTGTGTGCATTTAGGGGGAGCCTGGGCCCATGGGTGATCCTGGTCTCACCGTAAGTACAAATTTTTTACGCATCACAATCTTTTAAGTTTTAAAACACTTTTAAAGAGTAACTCACGCCTGGCCCAGGCCTGACTCTGCCCACTGCCAGAGATTGAAAACTGCTCAAAAAGTGGGCAGAGACAGAGGAGGAGAACTGAGGGAGGAGTGAGGCCTGGTCCTGTGACTGACAGCTGTCAGAGACCTCATGGACCTCCTCCACAGCAGGGTTGCCAAGTCCCAGAAATGGGTGGAAAAAAAAGCAGGACGTCTGGACTGATGTTTTATGTTCCTTTTATAATAACACAGTTGAAATATTGTGAGAAAGGCGTTGTGGGCCGCAGCAGTAATGTGTGTGTCAGATCGCGTCTTTATTTACTGGTATTATTTCAGCTGAGAGCTGTTTTTGATCTTATCTCCGCGAGTAAGAAATCGATTGTCATCAAACAAAAAGTGACTTAAAGCGTGGCAAGTTTAAAACACATCTGTGGAGTCAAAACTCTCCCCAGTGTCACTAATTTGCAGTGTTGGGTTAGTTACTCAAAAAAGTAACTAGTTACAGATTACTAGTTACTCTTTTGAAAAGTAATATATTACTTTACTTGGTTACTGACTCGTGAAAATAACTTAGTTACTTTCCTTTTGGATTATTTCCTAACAGGAAGGCCCAAATGAACCCAATTCAAAATAGAAGAAGCCTATAGCCTCACCATTGCTCTGACCAGCACTGTTATTTTATACAGGCGTTCAAGTTTTTTTTAGCTGCATTCATTTCAGCAGCAGGGCAGCCTGACACAGCAAATACTGCCCTTTAGATTCACCTCTGCTCCTGTGCAGAGTTCACGTCCTGTGGACACAGTTTTATTTCACTACACTGAAGCTAAAATGCATTTGTTGTTAGCGCCAAAGCGGTGCAGGTCTCTTCTTTCCCCGCTGTCCCCGCTGACAGCAGCAGCTGCATGCGCCCCGACGCGCGCGGACGGGACGAGTGGCCGCTGCGCGCATAAAGAGGAGCAGAGAAGGGAATGGATGAAAATAAATTGGGAAACGTATTAGCGCTATTCGTTTAATGCATTTTTATTCCGTGTCCTTGCGGTAAACTGCAGGTAAATGAAAGTGACTGTAGTGACTGTAGTGACTGTAGCGCGAGTAACTAATTGGGTATTTTGTGAGTAACTGTAATATTACTTACTGGGGGGCTCAAAAGTAACGCGTTACCCGCTGCGTTACTGACAATTGTAATCTCGTTACTTTGTAACGCGTCACTCCCAACACTGCTAATTTGTAGGTACATACTGTCATTGATCAGGCTCATTATGCCTTATTGTGCGCTGACACACGGAGCAGTAGAAGCGCAGCCAGGGGAGGGGGGCGGAGGAGCCTGAACGTTAAATGCGGGGCTGAGTGGCGTGTTTAGGAAAAAGACCCACACCTGGCAACAGCAGGACTGGGACGAGCGCGCGGGGGAGAGAGGCAGCGAGGGCGTGGAGAGCACGGGCCGTGGGAGGAGATACTCGGTATAGGTGTGGTAACAAGGTCAAATACTACGTCACACTTGCCTATCTGGAACTATTGAGCAGAAATCCCACTGTTTAACCCTAGGAGGGCAGCACTCTGACGGTTTTCACTACAAAATGTGAATTTAGACCTTTTTTTACAAAACGGTCAAACATAAGACTATATATAGTGAGATATATCACTAAAGCCCTGTTTGTACAGCTGATCAGCTAAAAAAAAATGGTTTAGGGGTGAGTTGCTCTTTAAGTATCACTTAGACAACTCAGACATT
Organism: Bostrychus sinensis; assembly: GCA_020698575.1. NCBI lineage: Eukaryota > Metazoa > Chordata > Actinopteri > Gobiiformes > Eleotridae > Bostrychus > Bostrychus sinensis. The sequence continues at coordinate 25,145,560 of CM036240.1, read as the reverse complement.
GATTTTCCACATAACTATATCCCATTTAATTATTTGTGATTTTAATGTATACATTAAATTATTACATTATTAGGTAATATACATATTACCTTTCTATGATGTTTCACATCATAGAAATAACAGAAAGAATTGAAAGACTACCAGCACCTTATACAACCACAGTGCAAAGAACAAGTTGATCAGTTTGAAATATCATATTTGGACTGTAGATGTGTAACTGTGAAACATATACTTGTGACTGCAGGAGTGTGACGTCATGACCTACATCAGAGAGACGTGCGGTTGTTGTGGTATGACATACATGAATAGTATTATAATGCATAACACCACACTTTTTGTTTTTGAGAGGCTGTCCTTGTTAATTTTCAGATTGTGAAAAGCACTGTGGGGCTCTGGACATTGTATTTGTCATTGACAGCTCAGAAAGTGTTGGGCTGACAAACTTCACTCTGGAAAAGAACTTTGTTATCAACACTATGAACAGATTGGGATCTATGGCCAGTGACCCTGCATCGACTACTGGTAAGAAGTTATAATCACAGTAACGAATATCCTAGAAAGAGGTATTGAAGAGTTTAAAAAGGACAATATCCTACCCCATTATTTAAACATTATTTAAAATCTAAAGCTGGGGAATGTGACATAAAATCTCTATCACATATTATTGTATATTGTTGTAGGAAAATATACATGTGGTTTCCCTTTTTTTTTTTTTTTTTTTTTTTAAAAGGTACAAGAGTCGGAGTTGTACAGTACAGCCACAACGGCACCTTTGAAGCCATACGCCTCGACGACCCAAACATAAACTCCATATCGGCTTTTAAAATGGCTGTGAAGAATCTGGAGTGGATCGCAGGTGGGACATACACCCCCTCAGCTCTGAAGTTTGCTTATGACAACTTGATTCGCAACAGCAAGAGGACCCGGTCCAAAGTGTCCATGGTGGTGATCACAGATGGCCGATTCGATCCACGAGATGATGAAGACCTGTTTAACTACATTTGCAGCGATGCACAAGTGGAAGTGAATGCTATTGGTGTTGGGGACATGTTTGGCAAGATGCAGCAAACTGAGACCCTTTTGTCTATTGCATGCAATAAAAAAAAGCGTGTTACTGAAATGAGGCGTTATGCAGACCTCATGGCTGAGGACTTCATTGACAAAGTGGAGACTTGGGTCTGTCCTGGTAAGTGTAGCCCAGAAAACCCTGTAGTACAAGTTAATACTTTTGTTCCTTTTTAACTTTTCAGTTCATTCACTTCCTCTCCAGAGCCTGTTACAGTGTGCCCAGACCTCCCCTGTAAACAAGGTAAGTCTTATTTTCTACAAAGTTTACTCTTACTTTAATAATAGTGTGACTCACTTTGTAAACTGACAAGATTTGACTATGATAATACTACAATGCAGTGATTTTATGATACATGAGGGACTGTTGACCACTCACTGTAAAGTGCCTCCCTCACACTAAGATAATGAGGTCCTTTTAAAATGGCTTCCTGGAGCTATATTATTTTGCTAATGAAGGCCTAGGGCCAAATAAGGCACTCTGTGGGAAACAGTATTATTAAACAAAGTGTTTGGTCCTTCTTAGCAACCTTTAAAATTGGTTTCCACTTTACCCTGTTACATAAGTGTTCCAATTATTTTGACTTGACATCTCTACCAATAATATATTATAATAGAGTGAGTAAAACAATGCAATATTCACAGGTAGAATTTGTTCCATTCTGATTTCAGAACCTGATGTGGCCCCCTGTGTGCACCGGCCTGTAGATCTGGTGTTTCTACTGGATGGTTCAGAGAGACTGGGGAATGAAAACTTTCGTCATGTAGATGAATTTGTGCATAGAGTAGCAGACCGTCTTGGTCTTGCGCGGAGCAAAACTGATCGTATGCGAGCCCGCTTGGCTCTAGTGCAGTTTGGCAAAGAGAGTGAGAACATTATTGCCTTTCCTCTCACCCATAACTCTACACTGATCTCTACAGGCCTGAGAGGCCTGCGTTATCTGGACTCTTCCTCTAACATAGGCTCAGCGATCTTCTACACCATTGACAATATACTGCGTCAAGGTGAGACAAGGCGCCATGCAGAAATCTCATTTGTTTTCATCACTGATGGCGTCACAGTCAGTGAAAACGTAGAGGAGGCTGTTAGTGCAATGCGCAGGGCACATGTGGTCTCCACAGTGATTGCACCAGGAAGCGATGTCGACCAGGACGTCTTACAGAAGCTGGTAATGGGTGACCAAGATGCCATCTTTCAAGGACAAGATTTCTCAAATCTGTCCAAGTCACCTTTGTTTGACAAATTCATTAGATGGGTCTGTTAGAGATAGGTTCAGCTTACAAGGACTTTCTGGTTGCTTATCATTGTTGCTTATTATTCAATATGTTATTATTCTACTACTGCACTGTACAACTCGCACATAAGATTACTACATTGTTATTACAGTAATCTGAGAAATTACAACAATCAATGAAAATGATAAACACAACTCAAGATTTTTTAAACCATAGAGTTACACTGGCTTTAAGATTAAAAGAAATCTTATTCAGACATTATGGAATTATTTAATCACAATCTCACAAGTTTCTGTTACAGTTGTACTTTGACATTTTAAATGACTTTTGAACATGAATAGTTCAAACTTCAACACCCATAGCTCTTTTGTTTGTACATGCAGTATTGCATACACTACTTACGACCATGGTTAAACACAGTGTGTTACAGCTGCTCTCCTCCACAGTTTCTAAGTCTCATTGGTATCTGAGTGGGAGCCAGAACAATGGACAGCTGAAGGGGTTGATCTGGCGGAGTTCAAATATCAGATTCTTGATCTTCTTACTGCATGTTCGCTGCAGACTCTGCCAGTGCTTCACATCATGTCCAGCTGCACAGGAAGAGTGGGACAGACTTAAGTTTATGTCTCATGTCTCTCGACACTTCATTACGCACAAGAAAGTAAACATTACATGAATATACAGAGAAGGCTTTTAACACTAGTTTGGGAAATGCCATTTACAGAGAATGTAGAAAGCCAACCCAATGAGCCATCTAGAAAACACATTTTAAAATAAGAATTATAAACCACTGATTTGTACAAGACAAAACTTGAGTTACATTCCAGTCTTCCTTGGGTCTATGCGACCAACCCAACAAAACGATACAAAAATACTGATTCAACCCCTTGAATAAAAAAATACTTTCTCATAACCAAAATAATGAGAAGCAAAAAAGAAAACACACCAAGTCATCAACATCACCAGTGTCTTCAGCAGCTGGTGCAGCCATTTCCTCCTCCTTCTCATCAGCAACCAGAAACTGTAAACAATGGATTGTGTGTGACTGAACGTCTCCTTGAAATTAAGTCAAAATTATTTTCATGTGTTCATAGTTTAGCAGTGTTTTTAGTCACCTGGTTAGATTCCTGTTTAGACACTGTGCTTCCTTCAACCTCATCTTTGCTGATCAGAGTCACTCGGTCTATTGAAACAAGCAGCAATGTAATTTTTTTCTCACAAAATTGCACCAAAATTTTACATGATCTTGTTGGAAAATACAGAAGCCATGTGAAAATGAAATAGGCTTATCATACCTTGAACCAGCAGGTCCCAGAAGACTTCAAGCCCTCTGTTTGGGATGCTCCTTTTCAAGGATTGAAGGTAGCTATTGTACAGATCAGCATTCCCCAGCTGAAACGGGAAAGATTAAAACATTTTCCTAAAACCTCACAGCACAGCACATTACCTCAAAGCACACATCCTCATACAAGAACTGGCCTCAGTTCAAGTTGGGAGAAATGCAAAAGACTTATTGTAATCTTCTCAAGTTGACTCATAATCTCCATAGCAAAGCTAAAACTATGCAGTGTAATGTTTCAAGATTATTCCAAACAAACTCCCACAACAGAGGAACTAATCATTATTCAACTCAACAGTAGAATTGGTGAATGTTTACTTACCTTAACAGACTGCTCTCTGAAAGCCTGGATACAGGTGATGCTTTTCATGTAGTAGTGCGTGTTCTTGTTGCTAAGCAACTGCTCTATCCTGTGAGTCAGCTGCTGACAGACTGGGAAGGACACAAGGGTCACCACAACCAAACAAAAAAGATAAACAACTTTACTAAGGCATAACAGAAACCATGACAGGAGACACAACTGAGAAAAGTTTATGGAGACAATGTACACGTAAACGAGCAATCTGGAGCTCACCATCGCCAAATGGAAGAGTTTTCTGTTTGATGAGTGTACAGAAGTCTCGTGCTGGATCCACACTTCCCACCTACAGTGGTCAAATTATATTTAAGAAGTGAGTAAAACGGACAGCTTTATGTACACACAGTAAGTGGTGAAGCACTTTGTTTGAAACAATTGTATTTTATAAAAAGTGGTTATCGCTTCAGATGAGTATTACATCAAACAGCTGCCTTGCTTCTCACCGAGGTAACAGAGCCTTCAGCAATGTCAGCCAGGTTATAGTCCTCATCCTCTTCATCTCGTGGGGCCTTTTTGGCATCTGTCTCCTCAGATCTGTAAAGGCCAAAAAGAGTCAGTTTTTATGACCATTTAAATGTATTCCTGACTAATAACTCTCTAATAACTCAACATATCTATGCCATCACTGCAGATAAAGAGCATATTTAAATACCAACCTACAAATCTAGGCAGTAGTTTTACTTTCTAAACGCTACAAACACTTCAAAACATGACACACACCACGCACCTAAATGACCAATGTGTTTAGACTTACTCTTTGCCAAAAATTTGAGCGCTTGTCTTTTTTTGTTTTTTCTTTTCCACTTCTGTCAAAGGAAAAATCCTCTTGAGCTCATTAAGAGGAGCCTGGCAGCGTTGGTTTATCACCTCAGGCCGCTCCAAAGCACTTTTTAGCCATGGCTCAATGGGGGGAAGTGGGGTCCCAGGGCTGACAGCCCGATGGTGCAGACACTTCAAATAGGACAAGGTAGCGAACAAAGTGTGACTGACAAAGAAGAAACCTGGTACGGTTAAAATTTAATTAAAAATTAATTAAAACAAGAACACCTTTATACCTTTCTATACACTTAACTGCTTTAATGTGATAGTTATGCTTCTTTGACCACTTCAAAGATGCTCAAGTGAGGCTTTATGAGATGCATACAGTGCTCTCCACCAATATTGGCACCCTTGATATATATGAGCAAAAAGTGCTTGGAAAAATGTATTTATTATTTATTTATTTAATATATTTATTGTTTAACCTTGTTTGTCTTTGTTCAAAATTGGAACAAAAAAAAAAAAATCACACTGCAAACACACTACATAAAATACATTATATAACATCATGTGACTTTATAATGCATAAAACTGTGATGTGTTTTTAATTTTTAGCAAAAGATCAAAATGTTAAAACAACAATAACATTTTTTACAGACTTTGCTCATATTTGGCAAGGGTGCCAATATTAGTGGAGGGCACTGTACCTATAGTTATTTTATTCCTACTATTTGATGATAATTGCTGCTCAGTCAGCTCATTGGATGTCATTAGATTATATTAGACTTTATTGATCCCGAAAATTTTAACTGAAGAATGTAATGCTGAAATAAGTTATTACATTTGTATAATTTGCAACGAATAGAAATAAAAGACTACCCACAGTATCCAAGTAAAACAGACAATTCTATTTTAAAAGCATAATAATATACCATTTATATTTAAACTGCAGTACCTGGAAGTGCCTCTGAAAGGTAGGGTTTGGAATATGATGGACTTTTAGCATGTCTTTTTGCTCCCCATTCTCATCCTCCTCAACCAGCATCATGGAGTCAATGAGCGAATCCACAGCAGACAGCTGTGTTTCTGAAGCAATCATGTCAAACATGAGGATTAAAGTTGCCGCCAATAAAAATACAATACATACAATCAGTTATAAAAGTGTACCCCCCAATAAACAGTACTTCAGTAGAACTAACATATTCAGTAGTATAGAATGTGTTACTTTTTCTTGAACACGTTTGTAATTTAGATGTCAAGAAGCAAACAAAAAATTTGTACCAGAAGGAATTAACTTCTTGTTTTCAAGAGAAGGGAATGTAAACTGTCTGAGGTCCTCTGTAAAAGGCAGCTGGATGTAAAGAAGGCACTACAAAGAATAGAAGTTGCCTGTTAGCTTGAAGGCTTGAAGGATATTGACATTGTGTAGGTAACTTTGTTTAGTGATGGTGATGGTCATGGTGATCTTACCTCATAGTCCTGTTTGATACATGGGAAAGCAGCACCAACTTGAGGATTGCTGCTTTTGTTATAGGCATACCTTACAATGGCAGCCATATTGAGCTGATCCAGTGCCCGAATGAGCGCTGACAGTGCTATTCCGGCATGCTACTCAGAGATGGAAACAAAAAAGGTAGATCAAGAACACTATCACTGTATCAGTAAAGCCGATACAAATGTTTGCCAGTATTCTCACCTCATCATCTTTGGGAGCAAATATCTTGAGAACTTGATTTCCCATGAACTGATGTCGCTGAATCTGCAGACAGTGACAAAATGTCCTAATTTTTAATAGTTGGATCCATAAGTTAAATGAGATACAGTAAATATGTATACATTATGTCTCATACATGTACTTTAAGCATCTTTTAAGTTTTTACATAATTTGTGAGAATGTTGGTCACACAATGACAGGAGGTACTCTATATATATAATATATATATATATATATATAATATATATATATATAATATATATATATATATATATATATATATATATATATATATATATATATATATATATATATATAAAAAAGTTGTATACCATGCTCTGTTTAGTGAAGCCAAGAACAGCAAAGCATTTCCCATCATGCTTGTATTTCATTTGATCTTGGTCCACTTTGGAAAATGGAACAATGTCGCTGCCATAACGGAAACCTATAAAAAGGTGCTAGGTTATTTTCTTTTATATTTCTTTGAATTAAAACAACAACAAAACAGTTGTACGTTTTACCTTGGATGGTATCCTCTGCTTGGACTTCTGTTTCATTGTCATCATCTAGACAGTAGACAGTCTCTTTCTTCACATCATCCTTCTGGTTTGACTGGGCATCAACAGTAATCCAAGTTTTCTTCAGCTTTTCTTCTGTTACCTGCAAGATAAGATACATTTGAACAAATACTCTTACTTTTTATATGTTCATTTGTGACAGACAAAACTGACAAGACAATTATTGCTTGACAACAGCTAAACAGCTACAACAAGCCTGAAATTATTAGCCTGAAAGTATTTTACAAACATAGTGTTATAACCCATGGAGGCACCAACAAAGTACTAACAAACATTTTATTTAAAATGCAAACGACACATACACAAAACTTACTGCTTTATAGCCAACAATACGGATTGATAGTGAGCTGCCAATGGTCAGCTGACAGGGCCATGCCGTGGGCCTCCTCTCAATACGCTTAAACATATACAGCTGCTCAAGGGCATTCCTGAACAGAAATGATATATTCACATGGGATAAAATTAGGGTTACCTTGGCTGAGGCTGTTCAGTGCGATTATTTCTTCAAACGAATTTGTTCTACTAATAAGTCAAAAACTGTGATAAAATACACTTTATTGTATTCTTGGCTCTCAAGCAGAGGTACTAATCACTGTTCACAACCAGTGGCCAGAGATGAAAAAATTTGAAACAGAAGGCCAAATGTTAAAAAGGTTGTAAACCTGTAGGTGTAGACTTCCTCCAGGCCATCCTCTTCATCCAGGCTCAGCATGATGTGTTTGACCATGTCCAGCCCCTGCTGTTGTTCCCGGGACAAACCTTTGCCTGCCCCTGATTGACCAGGAGCCCCTCTATCACCATCCCCGCTTCCATCATCATCTACAGGAAACGGCAAACTGGGAGAACAATGTATTTACAGTACATGAAAAAGAATGGTGCTTAATTTATCACAAGGTCTCAGATTATCAATAAATACTTACAAAATAAAATACACCCACCAATGTAATAACTATGGCACACATACTGTATTATGTTGTAATACTTTTAAATAATAACACATCATGAGTGTGTGCTTACAAGAACTGCAGGGCAATCCCAGCCTTTTTCAGGTTTTCAACAATAATGTCCAGGTTGTCAGGGCTGGCCTGAGTGCTTAGGTCAGTCAGAAGAGCAATGATGAGCCGGTCATACTTCTTCCCTCTAAAATAAATTAAAGCATTTTAAAACAAAACATTTACAGCTACGATATTATTAGTATGGGAACATTGTTTTAAGTAGAAATATTAATGATTCAGAAATAAAGATGCTTCTTACTTTGTTTCTGTCTGAAGGACATCCATACAAACAACAAGAGCATCTAGCCCTGTTTAAACAACAGATAAGGAGCGAACAGATTTTTTTTCTTATCAACTATGACCTGTAAAAAAGTACATTTGGCAAATGGTTACAGTTGAGTTGAATAAGTATTAAAACTATTTGTCCAACTCATTCCGTTAACATTATTAATCCATCCATCTTCTACTGCTTATCTGGGACCAGGTCACGGAGGCAGCAGTCTAAGCAAAGATGCCCAGACACGTCCTCCAGTTCTCCGTTAACAATAGTAGTAGTAGTAGTAGTAGTAGTAGTAGTAGTAGTATTCTTCAGCTTCTATCGAGGAACTGTATGTTCCTATTTCAGCTGCTCCTTTTTAGTTACTATTTGTAGTGTCGGTACTGGAGGGTGACAGGCTGGGGTTTTTCCGCCCACTTAAAATTGAACTTTGCAGGATGCTCAGTATGGTGTAAGTCTAACATCATTTTAAATTTTAGGGTTGACTCGGCCTCCACAACTTTTGCTGGTAGTTCATTCCACCAATTTATGACACGCTGTGTAAAAAAGTGCTGCCTAGTTGACGTTGTAAATCTGTCCTTGTATAATTTCAATGTATGTCCTCTAGTTCTCTCATTTTCTGTTGTTACCATTAAGGGCGAGTCAAATATGTTGTTGATGAATTTATATGTGTTGATGAGGTCTCCTCTGATTCTCCTGTAAGTCAATGTTGTTAAATCCAGCTTTCTCAGTTGTTCTTCATAACTTAAATTTTGTAGTGATGGTACCATTTTTGTTGCTCTTCTTTGCACCTTTTCTATAGCCTCTGCATGTTTCCAGCTGTTAGGTGCCCATACTGATGTTGCGTATTCAAGATGAGGTCTAATCAATGCTTTATATAATAGCCTGAAATTGTTTTCATCCAAATATTCAAATGTTCTCCAAATTAGTCCCACCATTCTGTTTGCTTTCTTGACCATTTCATTGATATGATAGTCAAATTTTAACTCACTATCCATCCACACTCCTAAATCTTTCTCCACTAGTATTTCCTTTAATTTTATTTTGTTACCCTCATCCATCATATAATATTCATAATTCGGGTGATTTTTATGTATCCTAAGAACAACACATTTGCGCGGGTGAAATTTTAGTTGCCATATATCTGCCCATTTTTGCAATAAATTTAAGTCTTTTTGTAATTTTTCACAGTCATCTACTGATTTAACTACTCTATACATTTTAGCATCATCCGCAAATAATTTTATAATAGAAGAAACTTTTGTAGGCAAGTCATAAATAAAGATAATAAATAACACAGGCCCCAACACACTTCCTTGTGGTATACCACTTATCATATTAGTCCAAGTAGATTTAGCATTATTTATAATCACTCTTTGTCGTCTGTTTGTAAGGAAAGAGCGCAACCACGCCAGGACTTTCCCTTTAATGCCATAACTCTCAATCTTAATTAATAACCTTTCATGGGGAACTGAATCAAATGCTTTCATGAAGTCAAGTAATATGGTATCAATTGGCATTCCTTCATCTATCCTTGCTGTCCAGTCTTCTAACGTTTCCAAAATTTGTGTCATTGTAGATCTCCCTTCTATAAACCCATGTTGGTGTTTGGAGAAGAGACTGTTGTCCTTCATGTGAAGGATGATGTGGTTTCTTATTATTTTTTCAAGTATTTTGCAGCAAATAGATGTTAAACTCACTGGTCTATAGTTTTCTACTTTCCTTTTTGATTCTTTTTTGTGTATGGGTGTAATGTGGGCTATTTTCCAATCCCATGGTAACTCTTCTGTGCTTAGTGACTGACAAAATATCAAAGTTAGTGGATAAGCAATATTTTCAGCTGTCTCTTAGCTTTATATAATAATACAATGTTGAATGCAAAACGAATCTATCCTAAATAAAACTATTATTCATTATTTTGAAAGGATACAATCAGCCTGCTGACTTTCTGGCTTGATTTGGTTTGCAATTTCCTCCAGAAACTCGAAGTCTGGAATCATAAGCTGACGATGCACAGTGATGTTTTGGTACTGATCGTCCCGCTCCAAAGGATTTTTGGTGCTGTCTGTGCCAAACAGAACCAAAGCCAGCTCATCCTTAGTCTCTGCAAACACCTGTAATGGCAAGGTGCTCATATTCAGTGACAGATCATTGTCTGCTATATTTTACCTACATAATAGACGGGGGAATACCTGGCGTTGGACAAACTTCTGCATAACCTTTTTGGCAAGCTCAAACGGAGGCTCTTCACCAGGAGCAGAGTTGTACATGGAGAAGCCCACATCCATGCACAACACCAATGCTGACTGGAAAAAGACATTTCCGCATTTAGTTCAATAAACAAAGGTAGAGATTTGAAACCCTGCTATTAATATTTACGTGCTGACTTATTAAAATTACTTTTCTAGATTTTAAACATTAACTTATCTAGGGGGCGTGCCTGCTTGTGCAGTGAACCTGTGAACATGTCTCAACATGACGCGTCGCTAATGAAGATTAATAAACAAGAACAAATAAATTCTTACTTTTATAAATATTTTGATGTAACTGTGGATAACACTTACTTTATATGTTCACACCTGTTGGGTGTTTGTTGCATATAAAACATAGCAATTACTTACTTTTGATGCCATCTTCTATTTCCCTCCTCCAAAAGGAGCAGTGCCGCTCTACTGTGGTTCCGGAGAGAAACATTAGTCAGGCAGAAAAGTTCCGCAGTTGGTAAAAGGCAAATGTAGGCCAAACTGCTACCGCCCTCCAGTGGCAGCTTTTCACTGTTTACATATGGGACGTAATACTGTACTGAATAGTATGCCCTTAACTGCCAATACATAAATACATAAATATTCTTACCAATATAGTTTTTGCAAATGCCAAGCACAAGTTGCAAAGCATTATCCAACCAGAAATATATATTTTTTAGAAATATTGGGATTAAAACCCCAAGAAGGCCACATGCAGCTTCTTCTATTGCACTGAAATGTATTACAGAGAAATTATATGAGGCAAAAAACTGGCAAGTGCTTTTAAGGTGCATTTGTAGAATGACTTACATTTATTTATGATTTACAGCCAATGTTTTATGAGGTCCACATGACATTAAACTTTTAGCAGCAAATTTATCTGGCGACAAAACCAGATATCAGTTATTCTATTTGGTTTCCACTGGTTTCTGTGTAAAGCCAGATAACACATGTGTGTATCTGATGCACGGCCTTGCAGTGTGGCATATGAATTTTCCTCAGTAGGCCAGCCATATATAAAATACTAGGGTGCCAATAATTACATTTATAAACAGCCCAAATAATGCACCCTGTCACCAAAAGACCATATACACTGGTCAGCCTTATGCAGAATTTTTTTCATTGGCAGGTTTTAGTAGGTTGAGTCTATTAGCAAAAAGGGGGATAACATTTGTGAATGATTAACAAACCAAACACACAAAAGACCATGCCATATACCCGTGGTCTAACTTTCTAGAGGTAACAACTCAGTATGTAATGCTTGAACATTTTATTTTAGTGTATTTCATTGTGATTTAAAACATGAGATGTGAAATGGTAGACAATGTTCCAGAAAGACATAACCATTGTTTCAATTTGTCATATAATCGCAAATAAAAACACCAGAGTACTTCCATTGAGTGCTTGCGCTCTCAAAGTTCCAAGAGTCAAATAGAGTTCAATATTTAAATAAATTAAATAAACATTATTGAACAGGGACTCTCAGATGTAAAGCAGATTTGTACTAATCTGCCTAGCATATTTATGATATTACATATATTTGAGAATAACCAAAAGAAAAAGTCCCGGTCATCTTAATAAATACACAATGACTGTAAAATAAAAAAACAACAACAACCATGAAATGCAAACAGCTTGTCCTGACTAAAATAGGCCATGGGCCCCCCTTGATTTCCCTTCCACCCACCCACTGAGCATGAGTGTGTGTGTGTGAGCGTACTTTGTTTTCTTCAATTATGAATCACCCAGAGAACACACAACACACTACATGTAAATTATAAATAGCAAAAGTGCTGTGTTTTAGGTGATCTTGTGTCAAAGCATTATCAGATTTACACCAAGTAGAAGTACAGTATATGTAAACTTTAGTCCCACTTGGGCCATCATGGCAATGATGGTGTATACAGCATATTTATAACACATATATTTACAGAGGAAGTGTTTTTTTGATCAGACAAGGAAAGGTGTAAACCGTAGACTGTACGTGTAAAATTAGGCACCAAGGTTATGCATCTTTTTTTTTTTCCAACTTTTGTTTGACAGAACTGTAAAATATAGTAGTTAAATTACCAGAGGAAGGTAATTTAAGGAAGGTAGTACGCAAAATACTCAGTTCAACCACTCCATCAGAATCATAAATACAGATACATAACAGTTTACAATATTTATAGAAACAGTGCAGGACAGGCAGTGTAATAGTTTGATAGTGAAAAGAAGTGTCGCCCTACCTTCCTAAAAGAAGAAGTAACTAACTTTACCATTTTAACATCCAGGAAGTTTGGGAAATTTTGACTGAAAATTATCTTGGCCAAAAGATACAGATAAAGGTGCATCTAAAAAAAATGGATTATTGTGAAAAAGTTTAATTATTTGTTCAGTGAAAAGCATAGGTTCAGCATATACACATTGAAATATTTCAAGCATTTTTTTCTTCTAATTGTGATTATTATAAGAGAGATACAGAATTTAAGGTTTTCATTAACAGTATGCCATAATTGTCATAACTAAAATCAATTAATTCATCTTCAGCCACTTATTCCAAAAATCCTATGCTAACAACTTTGGCCTTTTGAGGGGCACAACCTGGACAATGGTCAGGTAATTGTGGGGTTGACACACAGACAGACAAAATTCTGACATTCATTCACTAGGGGCAATTTAGAGTCACCAATTCACTTAACACATGCATACCTTTGGACGGTGGGAGAAAGCCAATCTATCCGGAGAGAAAGCATGGCAACACCCTTTTGTAAAATCCATAAATAGCTGAAAGATTACGCTCTATGTGCACTAAATTTATATGAGCATTTTACTTTGAATTGAACATCCACAATTAATTCACTTTACTAGAATATTCTAATTAATTGAGATGCACCTGACCTGACTCATGTATAATTAAAGAGCTTATGTTCTAGCTAATCGTAACAATTAGGTAGGTAGATCATCAGTTGAAACATTGTGAACAAGCCATTTGAACAGGATCTTGCATCTGATTGAAGCAAATGTGTGCAGGACAATGGCAAATCTTTATTTATAACTTCTCCCTTGAACCCAGTAAGATTTTATTTTACACTGATGAGGTTTGGGCAAATTCACTGGGGGCTTTGCTTTGTAGGGTGCCCGAGACAGTGTCAGAATCCAGCAGCTCTACAATGCTGTAAGGAGAACAGTCCTCAAGTCCGAGCTTTCCACAGGCCCAGCCACAGAAACCCTTCTCCAGATCGCGTACATCCTGCCACCACTCGCTGAACGCCCAGGACACCTGCACCACAGCCGAGTACAGCGCCAAAGACAGCGCCATGGGCATGATCAGCATGGGGTAGAAGATGATGAGGAAAGGGCATATGGTGATTTTGTGCCAAAACGTCCGCTCCTCGTTGTATACCAGAAAGACGTTGTACCAGGTGAGAGTGCCATAGTAGAATGAGGTGATGAACGAGAGAACAAAAATTACCGGGAAACATGAAATACTCCAAAGGACAACATGTGGTCCAGAACCAAGACCGAATCTGCAGTTGCGTTTTGAGCCTCCCCCAGCCTCACACTCAGCGTTTAGGCGCTCTTTGGACTTGGCCAGGTCCCGGAGTTCCTTCTCGGTCAAAGTGACGTGAATGTCCACCACTTGGCCCTTCTTCTTACCCCGAGTGATGGTGCCAGTCAGGGTCACGTACCGGCTGTCAGGAGGAAGGTTCCAGCCTCCACCTGCAATAACATCATGTAAAACTTAAAACCATAAGGATGCATTTAGAGTCTAATGGGCTGCTTATGGCTCCTCTTAATGGATGCCCTGCTAAATTACTGGGGGCCATAGGGACCAATAAACTAAGACTGAGAAAACAGCAGCTGGTCCATTTGCATCATCTGTATGGCTGATAAATACGGTGAGCTGTAAGGTTCAAAAGGCAAAACATATTTACAAAACTGACAAGCCTAAAATAAAATTAATATACAGATGTATAGTCCCTGTAATACAAAACTTCAGAGTACTGCTTGATGATGTTTTAGGTAATTTATGAATTGTTTATGTATTTGATCTGTCTGTGATTTTATCTTGTAACTCTTGTAAATGAGAGCTTTCTTTCAAGGGCCTTCCCTGTCTAAATAAAGGATAAATAAAATAAACCCACAGGCCTAGCCGCAGACTAGATTATGCTACACTTGTCCAAACTGCTAAAAAACTACTACTTCTAACTCTTACCTTCATTTGTTGGTGTACACAGGAACTTGGCCCCCTCCTCTGAGTTCCTCTCAGGGGCCTCCTCCCCAGTCTCCCCAGTCTGATCTTCCTCCGATGCCCTTTCTATCTCAGAGCGATACACAATGATGGACTCTGGCCGGGGCTCTCTCTTTTTTCTCCTCTTCCTCCTCATAGACGGCCCAGTTTCTGCACCGTCAGTGTGATTACCTGATTTGTCTGACCTCAGGGAGATCATCTGGGGGCTACCCTCCCCCTCAGTGTGGGACGCTTCCACTTGAGCCATGTTCAGACCTGCTCAAATTAAATCTCTGTACTTACACTTGAGACTTGTTTTTATAGATTTAAAACTAAACTAAGTTGTGCGGCATCTCCATGTCCCCTGTAGCCACTGTGCAAAAAAAAAAAAAAAAAAAAAAAATCATTAAATAGGATACAAAGAGGAAAAGAGAGGAAGAGAAAGAAAAAAAAATTCCATGAGAGAATGCATTTTTTCAAAGCCACAAGTTAATCCTGTATGCATGGCCTACATTCTGTCTGTTTACAAATATATCTCGGCCTAACCAAATGTTACCTTATATAACGCATTCCTACATGCTAGTTAGCTGATAGCACTGAATGGATTAGATACAATGCACAATGCACAGTAGTATATTTATAAACGCAGGCTGATCTTTTAGCTCATCTGCATGACAGCTCTAATTGGTATGGGCTATCCTATCGGTGGGGTATTTTCTGAACTCAAGCGATAAGCATCTTTCTATTGCGCAAAATCGGGGCAATTCCAACACAAATTTTCTCTGTTTCTCCAAAACGACATCATGGAAGAAGAAAGTAAAATGGACAAAGCAACCCTTCTCCCAGCTGATCTCCTCCCATAGAAATCCCACCCATGCGCACTCTTTTGTCTGAAGCCGGCGAACCGGGCTGTAAAGGTAATAGTCTTCAACGCAAAAGCAGTCTTACCTTTAGTGTAAAAAATGGAGTCAGTAAATGACGCCGTCTATAAACAAACGTAGTAATTTATCTGGCACATTAGCTACACCATCACAGCCGTGTTGTCGGCTCTACGTATAGCACGTACAGATGCGCTGCGCAGAATGTTTCCAGAATAGCCTCAAGCCCGCCCAACCACATGTGTCAGATGTACACTTACTGTAGGCTGGGTTGTTCAAGAAGCTGTGGTTGAACTGAGCACACCTTTTTATCGGCAAATATATGGTTTAAATGTAATGACAGCTCATAATATGAAGCTACCCAAAGTATGCTGTAAAATATATTGAAAGGCTATATATGGGTAGATGACGTTTAAGCTGCAAATAAATAAATAAATAAAATAAAATACATTGGGGGGTCAACTTAAAAATTTTGGAATAAAAACAATATATTTGTGTTGTGTTTTTAATCGTGCAAAATGCTTTACCTTTTTTTGAGCCTCCTAAGAAATTTCAATTTAATTTTGACAAATCTTGATACAATTCTGCTAAAATGAAGGTACTTGCTGAAGGCATTCTCCTTCTGTTCCAACAATGTTTTTTAATTATTTTTTTATTTTAATTTTATTTTTTTTCACAATTTTGAACATCACACCATATGACCAACTCCATCACCACAGTTCAAAACATGTCTATACAATGCATTTAACATTCTGCTAATGATTCTGTTAAGTTAAATACACCCAGAAGACTCACTATGGACATAAATAATCAACTGTTTTGCGATTATTATCAATTCATTTTTAACAATCAGCCGCACTCACCTTACCTCAAAATCAGTCTGATTTGATAGAAGTGACAAAGCCTCACTATGCATTTTTACTTGTTTGGAAGCAAAAAATACAATAATTAATCTACACAGCCTTAAATTATATTTGATCGTTTTTTCATAATCATCATAAAACAGTAACAACCTGTCATTTCTCCACTATTTAGCGATGAGTACAGTAGCACAGAGCAACGGTAAATCCACAGTTTGACCAGGACTCTTTCCTGTATGAGCTTCAGGTTGGACCTCCTCTGTGAAAACAACACTCTCAAACTGTTTTGTTCTGACACAGCAAACACAAAAAATTCAGCAAAAAAATTTAATTAATAATTCAAGCCTCCATACAATTTGTGTATTCACACAAAGGAAGATGATCTTTTTTCCTGAGACTCAGAGGACATATCAAAAATAAAGATTAACATAGATTAACTGTATAATATAAAGATTTATTAATATATATCTGTTGAAAATCTAAGTTTAGGTCATGTGGTTTGACAGTGACGTCACTACATTTATTTATTTTATTTTTTTATTTTTTTTGCCCTCAGCGTTCACTTCTGTGTTGTTAATAAGGCTACCAAATACTTCAGATGTCATCAGACTCGGGGAAGCATTGCACTTTAAGAAATTCATTAGAATTATTCATGTAACATAATTATTTTTCAGTAAAAGTACGTCACACATACATGACGGCTGAGCACATTTTATGATTTCCACGTCACTGCTTTTTTTTTAGAAAAAATAAATAAACTCGCTTATTGACATTGTAGATTATTGAAGAGATGTTTTTGCAGCTTTCTGAATAATTTAAATTTCTTTATCATAATAATAGTTATTCCATTCAAAATATAAATGCCACTCCATATAATCCAATTTTTACGGTATGCTTTGTCATTGACCCATATACATTTATTGTTTTCAACATATTTTTCTTCCTTTATTCTCTAAATTTGCTTTCAAGAAATTATCAATACATTTATAGTTAAGATAAACCAAAAATTACAATTTCAATGACGCTTACATTGTTGCATTGCGACAGGTAATTGCTAACAGCTAACGTTAGCACTAGCACTGGCTAGCATTAACGTTAGCTCACTGTTTGAAACTAAAAATGACTGACGAACATTTGCTTAAAAACATCGACAGCCTCCTTTTTCAGTGTGGTGAGTTGGTTCACTAAAATATAGCTAATAAATTAACATAATATGACATACAACGAAAATCTTATTTGGGTCAGTTATCAAAATACCTTTTTGTTTTTTAGCCCTTCAAACAAGAGAGCTTTCTCAAAAGAAAAATGAAATCAACCAACAAATTAAAGGTAACGTTACTATTTAGAGCTACTCTTCTATGATGTTTTAAACTTATGAAAAGCTAACAATAATAACCTTACAGACTTTAACCTAACAGTATACAACTTATTTAAACATATAGTATTCCCAATAATAATTATGCTAATTTAATTTTGGGAAAGTGTTTCTAGGTCACATAACTAACAAATGAGTGTCAACAGTTTGTAGAGCTGATCTTGCTGAGGCAAGGTCTAACATTGAAGCAAATAAGAAAAATATCAAGAGTCTTGAGGAAGATATCAAGGTGAAACAGAACATTCTGACACAGAACAAAGCCTTAGCAAAAAGGTAAAGTGGTTTAGTGTTGTTTAGACACCTAGACACCCCAGTAATTATTTATTCATCTGATTCTTAACAGTATGAAAGTTACTAACAGCATGCTACTTCATTATGAGCAAACGCTGAAGGCCGAACTTGAAAGCAGGAAAGCCAGTTACAACCATGACAGGTGGGCTATTACCTGAAATATCTAATGCATGTGGTTCGATATAACATCACAGATACTTATTTGCATTTGATGCTTAATTTATCAAGAGAAGAGTATGAAAAGAGGGTTGTAGGCTACAGGGCGACCTTCCAGTCACATAAAGAATACTATTACAACAATCCTCTTGCTCAAAATCTCCTGGGGCTGCAGGCTGAAAACAAAGAAATTGAAGCTAGGATTAAGAACTATGATGATCAAATAACATCAAAGCAAGAGGAGCTGGACAGTCTCGCGGGTGTTAAATCTTTTATGTTTACATCCTTTTCAGTTTTAAAACTGTTAAAGGTGTTTATCGATTTTAACTGATTTCTGTTTTGTTTTATTAGCTAGAGCAATCAATACCACTTCCCCAGAGAAACTCTCAGAAAGGTATCTTGTTATTCTCAAAACATTTTATAAAACAGGGAGTTGTCAGAACTGCTTTATAACACTTCCAACTAAGGCAATGTCTTTTGATTATTTGTCTTTCTGTAGTGTTTCCAAGCAGCTTTCTGAAAAGGAGCCAGAGAAACAACCGGAGCATCAGACAGAGGATGACAATGACCCCTCTTTTCAGCATTGTCATACCAAGGTAGTGAGGCGAAAGCAAGAATTGGCTTGAAAAAGTAAATATTTTTTGTGGTCTGTCTTAAAATGGATGGAAGTAATTAAGTAAATATTTATACACCAATTAATTATGTAAACAAGTGTCCAGAGGATTTCCTTAAGGCCACAAATGGAGAAGTCCAGGCCAAAGTTTGTTTTTGTTATACTGACTCCATGAAGCAAAAATAAATAAACAAAGACATGTGAATACACTGTAGAACACAAAATTAGGCAGCTCTTGGCTTCTAAAATGAAAACATGCTTCTTGCCTGATAACACAGTACATTTACAGGCACATCCTGCTACATCTGAAGAGGTTTATGAAGAGAATGACGAAGCTCAGAATACATCCATATCCAGTTTAACCACACAACATGGTAGGACCTCTCAGCAGATGGATGGCAAGTAGAAAGATGTTTCAATATATCAACCTAATTTATTACAGAAATGATTATGACTTTGATTCTCCTCAGAACAAAATCACCAAGAGACTAAAGAGAAGAACCAGAAAGCTGTGCCACAGGATCAAGCTTTAGTAATTTTTTAAAATATATACAATTTTCTGTTGTTAAAGAAATTATATATATATATATATATATATATATATATATATATATATATATATATATATATACATATATATATATATATATACATATATATATATATATATATATACATATATATATATATATATATACATATATATATACATATATATATATACATATATATATATACATATATATATATATATATACATATATATATACATATATATATATATACATATATATATATATATATATATATATATATATACATATATATATATATATATATACACACACACACATACACACAGCTCAAAAAAATAAAAGGAACACTAAAATAACCCATCCTAGATCTGAATGAAATATTCTTATTAAATACAAATACAAAATCACACAAAAATGATCAATGGAAATCAAATTTATTAACCCATGGAGGTCTGGATTTGGAGTCACACTCAAAATTAAAGTGAAAAACACACTACAGGCTGATCCAACTTTGATGTAATGTTCCTAAAACAAGTCAAAATGAGGCTCAGTAGTGTGCGGCCTCCACGTGCCTGTATGACCTCCATACACTGCCTAGGCATGCTCCTGTGGAAGTGGTGGATGGTCTCCTGAGGGATCTCCTCCCAGACCTGGACTAAAGCATCTGCCATCTCCTGGACCGTCTGTGGTGCAATGTGGCGTTGGTGGATGGAGCGAGACATGATGTCCCTGATGTGCTCAATTGGATTCAGGTCTGGGGAACGGGCGGCCAGTCCATAGCATCAATGCCTTTTTCTTGCAGGAACTGCTGACACACTCCAGCCACATGAGGTCTAGCATTGTCTTGCTTTAGGAGGAACCCAGGGCCAACTGCACCAGCATCTGGTCTCACAAGGGGTCTGAGGATCTCATCTCGGTACCTAATGTCAGTCAGGCTACCACTGGAGAGCACCTGGAGAGCACATGGAGGGCTGTGCCCCCCCCCCGGAGCTCTGAGCTATAATACGGTTTATTTACTGCACTAGCTGCTGTTCATTAATACACGCTGTCCCATATAAAATGAAAAAAATAAATAAATAAAATTGTGATAATATTGTAATAATCCTCAGACCTCAGCTTAAGGTTTTGTTTTTTAAGCTATTCATGCCATAAATCTAGCCATTTTAGAAGAAATGCCCTGCACTTTCATGTTCTCAAACTTTCATTTTTTGTCATTTTACCATGTTGCACAGGAACAGCAGTTTACTGTATTGGAAATCGAGCAGGCAATGATGGAAGAGATGGATAAAGGTTCAGCTGTAGAGGAGGATCAAGGCACAAATAAAGAAGCAGATCAAACTCTCACTTCATCTTTAAGCCAAGCATCTTCACAAGAAACAAACCAACAGGCTTCCCCAGCAAGAGTAAAAGCTGACCTTGCAACGCCAACATTCCCATTTACGTAAGATTTGAAAATCAAACTCTGAAACTATTCTTAAGGAAGCTATCCAAGTATGTTTTTTGTTAAAGGTTTAGCCCTGGAGGATCTCCACAGGTCTCTGATTCAAACAAGTCTCCTGCTTTTTCCTTCAATCTACACTCTGCACCAAGCACTCCAGGCTTTTTTGGCTTTGGGATAGATGTAGGCTCAGGACAGGATGAGGTGAGCTAGTAAATGATTGAATCTTTTTTGACATGTTAATTTTTGACATACACCGATATATTTTTGCAGGATTCGGCCTTCTCCAGCTCATTTTTTGGAGAAAAGGTACTGCGTATACAGTACATAACCTTTCCTTGTTTTACAATGTCCAGCTAAACCTGTTATTGCTTGAATATTCTTCACAGAAATCCACAGAATCTAATACATCAATGGGTAAAAGTCGCTAAAAATTCCCAAACAGTAATGTCTTTAATTATTTTGTAAGTTTCATACAAATAACCATTTTATATTGCAGAGTTCCTGTTTAACCAACCAGAGCCAAGTGAAGACTTCCAGTTTTCCTTCAATGCCAAGAGTCCTGATAAGAGCGCTAGCAACAAAGATAAAGCCAGGGATGACTTTCCATTTTCCTTCAACTTTTAATAGAACAAAAGCTTAAAGAGAAGTGTAGTTTTAAATGTGACAGCGGTTCCTCAAATACATGTTACATTGCATATTTTTACTTGTGAAAGTTAACAAGGTTCAGTACATTCAGTTAGTATTTCAGTTCATATTGAAAAACATTTAAGCAGCTCACAAAACAGTTCATCTTACAAGGAAATATAAAAACAAAAAAAATGTCAATTATTGTTAGCGTGTATAAAACACTTTATCCAGAATACTGTTATAGCAAATAAAATACAAAGGTAGTAAAGTTATTTAAACTGTGTATGAGGCTAACTTTGATGACTGTTGCTCGTTTCTTTATGCTGGACAAAAGTTAAGAAAAGTTCAAACACCTTATAAGCAGTAGCGTGGGGTGACTTTTTCAAGCGGGCAAGCAGACACCTTGATTTTATTAAGTTTTACATGACAACATTTTAATTTAATTAAAATTTCATTAAAAGTCACTTAGGTAACTGCAATCCCATCAGTGTTTGTGTAGTAGGCTGTTTCAAACTATCTCACTCTTCCTATATAATTACTATTATTAAGACCGTTTGTATACAAAACAATATCCTTACAACAATTTTTTCCACAAAGCTGGCCTTCTCAGTTGCCTTATAATAGAATGTGCCCTCAGTTTTTGTTTTAACTTTAATTCATGAGCACTAAAATGAGGATGGATAGATGATGAGTGACATTACAGCCTTACAAATGAGGGAGGTGTGTTCATCAGCGCACACACACCGAGATAGACACTAGACTAGTGCACTGTTAATGCTGCTTCACTATAATAAAACCTCAAAAGAAGCCTTACACATCACAAACCTCCATTTAAAAGCATCGCCTCGCTGACACTCACCTCTCTACTCAAGCTGCAAATCCAGTCCATGTTATTTTTTTGAAGAAACGTCCTGTATTTCCTACAGCTGAGTTTCTCCATAATAACCAGTGCACAGTTCATTCACAGTTCTGTAATATTCACATTCATTGCCGCTGGCTCCTCTCCACTCCCCCAGCTCCACTTCTTACGAACATGCCTTACCAAACTTAACAATGTGCGTGAGGCTATCCATTTATATGACACACAGTTTTATGCACCAGCATGTACTCATGAGAAACGTGAACATGGTTTAAGCTAAAAACTATGACTTATCTGTAGAAACGCTCTTAGACACTTAGGCTGCGGATACTTGTGTAAAGTTTTGTTGTCTAACGCGGCGCATGCGCACTGTAATGGACGGGGCTGTAAGCTGCACAGTGCGCAGCTTATACCGCGTGTGTTTTCTGGGACTATCAGCTAGTGATCTGTCACTGAACCTGAGATTGACCACAGCACGCATACGCGACTCTCCAAAACAAGCTACTCGGCCCTCACCTTGACAAGCCCCAGGCACAAAAAGCACACCAAGGGTGTTTCTCAAAGCCCAGGCACCTTGCCTTGCCTTGAAAGTGATTTCCTCCAAAAGCCACTTACTTCCAATCCAAGGCAAGTGTCCTCCCTCGGTTCAAACAAACAGCTAATGGAACAGACTTAAGAGTGAATGAGGAGCGTCACCACAGTCACAGCTCCCGACAGGTTTTAGTGTCATTTTTTCAGATATACTTGTGAAATCTTACATGTGGATTAACTTTACACGAACTAGTGTTCGTGTAAAGTTGGGGGGAAGGGGGGTCACGTTTCTGATCAAACACAACTCGGACCCAATCAGGGGTCAGTGCACGTGTGGACAGGACACCATTTCCCATCGTGCGTTAAGCGTCTGTAGTCCATGCAGGCGGCCCCAGTCGGTGGAGAGCTACTGCGCCTGTCTCGCTCTCACGAGATTCCCGTTACCGGCGCACAGGTTACGTCATATCAAGTCTGTGGCATTTTGTACACAAACGTGCGCACCGATCAACGGCGATCGTATCTGCGTCCGCCTTGCTCATCTCAAATACTGACAGAAATGAATGACAGAGAGGCAACCTAGCTTGCCTCGACGGTACCTGGAGTGGCCAGCAGGGCGCAGAAAAGTACAGTGACTGGAAGCAGGTAATAGTCCGATAGATTAGGGAGGTGAATGCAAAATTAAATGTTTAGAGCGATATCGATTTAATTTCGTTATAGTTTTAATCCGTGTGTTTTTTTAGATTTGATTGGTCAAGCACTGCTTACCTTGCTTGCCCTCACGGCACACCCATGCTTATAAGTCAGTTTCATTATGTTATTATGCATGCTATTGGGGAGGGATTTTCACATACTATACAGAGTAATGCCAAAAGCAGTCTGACACATCAGAATAACCAACCTCAGGACAAAAACCTCGGTTTCATTAACACCTAAGTTATAAGTCAGTAGTAAAATTTCATGCTCAACTTGGACAATATTTAAATCTTTAGAATTAAAACTGGGCTTTATTTGCATTATTTAGCTAGCTATTTTAGCTAGCTGCTTTGACAGTACAAGCCAGTAGGAAGGATAGATAAGGGTAAAAGGTGCAAGTAATTGTGCACTTTAGTTTAACAGTATTCAGAGCCTAGAAACCTGTGTCGATGCTCAGTGACCTCCGTGTCACATGTTTAATGGATCCTGGGACGTATTCATAGAAGCTGGTTTGATACTTGGCCAACATTTTTAGCATTGGTCGCATGTGAGCCCACCACTGGTCCTTTGGCATCCGATGCCTGCAAAACATATCCAACAGTACTATTCCAATGCTGCCAATACTGTGATTTGTTAAACTTAAATAATAAAAAAGTAATAAGTAATAACACACTGATACAAGTGCTTACTCAAAATCTGTAATTTCCTTTAGTTCAGTGACTGGAGTGAATGCAACGACTTTTCTGTTCAGTCCGAGCACACAGGCAGTGTTTGGTGAGTTGGCAAAAACACGCCCTGTTAAGTAAACAGGAAACAGAACAATTCAGTGTTTGTTCTACTCCAATGAAAGCAAAATATATGGCTCTACCTACTTACCCTGACGGTAGTTTTCAGTCATCTTTTCAGAAAGCCACTGCACAGCCTTAACACCCATCTTGGTGCCAAAATTTCTATCAAAGGGAGAAGGTTCTCCTCCCTAAAACATAGTGATATTACAGTAAAATAAATCCATGTTTTTAGTCTGTATGTTTTATTCAAATCTGTCTGTGGCATCAGACCTGCTGAAGGTGTCCAAGAACATTCACCCTGCAGTCAAAGACACCTTTTCCTTCTGCAGAGTACAGCTTATGGATGAAATCAGTAGTGAAATGCTCATGACAATATTCATTCCTGTTGTCAAAAAACAGAATAGATTAAAATATTGTAAAACACAACTGTCTTCAACAAACCTTGTATCTCCGCTTAGACAGCTTTCTTCTCAAAGATTGTTCAGTTCAGGTATCTACTGTAATAATTTAAATCGACAATTTCCTGGAATATTTGCTTAGATTTGATATTTACCGTACAATTAAACCTCGCTGGATGTCCTTCTTCATCTTTTCAGCCAAATGCTCAACATTAGTCTGTAAAACTCAAAACACTTACAAACCAACTCCACATATACAAAAGCCATTTTTTATGTTTTCTTTCATTATACCTTAAGGTCATGTATGCTGAAGGGGTCTTCATAGATGTAGACAGCGTCAGCTCCCGTAGCTATACCAGTGGATGTGGCCAGATATCCACAGAAGCCACCCATAGTCTCCACCACAAACACACGTCTCTTAGTCCCAGATGCAGACTGTTTGATCTTATCACAACCCTTTTCAGAGGAAATAAGTGCGTTGTTTCTTAAAAAGCTGGACGACTCAGAAAAAGCATTTACCATATTTGTACCTGTTTAAATATATGAGAACATGTTTTGGTATTTTGCTTATGAGTTAGGTTTTTACAGTGTTGGTTGTTATTGGATAGTTTATCTATTAACAGATTGCGTGTAACTGCACCTTTACAGAAAGTGTACCAAAGTATACTACTGAGCTGTCACCCCTCTCTAAGGGGTCCCAAAAGTGGTACAGTATGGTACGGCATGGGTAGTGGAAACAGCACTGTACCAGCTCAACCTGTACTATACCACTCTAGTGGAAACATGCCTTAGGAAAAGTACTTATTTGTTTTTTGTGTGGGTCCAAAACACCATCTTAATGCTGCAAGGATCTAGGGATTCTGTACAATTGCCCAGATACAAATAGCAGCCACAAGGGGTCAGTAAAGAAACAAGTAATTTGGGCGTGAATCTTGATCACTGGCTGGATCCTGGTGTTTTTTTTCTTTGTGCATTCTTTACCATTTTTAGATATACAGACTAACACCATGTCGGGGTACTACATATTTCCTGTTCCAAATACTTGTAGTAACTTTTAAGTTACAGCTGTTGTAAAGTGGCAACAATGGGTCTAATGGGTATCATGGGTAACTGTTTTTATCAGAGAATCTGTAGACTCTACTATATTTGTCAGTTTGGTGCATCAACTGTGACTAAAAGCTCTGAAAAGGCAGCACTTCAACAATAGGCTGTGGCAATTTAAATTTAGAGTTTTCTTGGGCACAAATGACCACTACTTACTGCACGCTGCCTGACACATCAAAGTCAGTGTAATGTGCCCAAGATCTGCTTAGTGTTACCTCCATGGCAGCATTGACAGCTGTGTCTGCTCCCACACTGAAGTCCGTTCCAGGGACATTGTTGCTGATGGTAGCAGGGATAACACACATGGGGATGCAGAGCTCCTCAAAATGACGCCGAGCTTCAAACAGCTGCAGCACACCGTGGTAGCCCTGAAGGTCAACAGGCAGGCTATTATACTGGCATTATAAAACACTTTATTATCCAACAAATGCTTTTGATGCGTTTACTACCTCAAAGCCTCCTACTACAAGCAGCGCAGTAATATGGTACTTGCCAAGAGTACTGACAATCTTATCCACGTTACTGGAAGGAAGGGTTCTGAAGGAAACATAAATAACAAAAGTGTTTTTGTTTTTTTCAAACAAAGCAAAACATTCAGTACAATATTAGAATACATACATCAACAAATTTAAATATTGTGGAAAAGTCTATTTGTTTCAGTCATACAATTGAAACGCATACATATAGATTTAGTACACACAAAGTGAAATATTTGTAAGCTACTCATGTACTTCAAGGCACCAGTCTTTTCCTGTTCTTTAATGTAATTAATTATTCAAAGTCCAAACCTTGAATAGCCCCTGTATTTTATTGTTTCTCACCGTTTTGTCCCCAGTAGGGACCCTCCTTGACCAGTCCATCCTGCCACTCCGTGCCATTCCATCTCAAACACCTGTCAATAAAAATGCTTGTTGTTTCTTAAAATTAAAATCAAATAGACAAAAAAGCACACACTGAAATCCTCACGTCTCCATCAATCAGTCCTTGAAAGCCATTGTGGACAGCATAAACTTTGTGTCCATGAGCGATGGCTACCCTCACAGCAGATCTCACAGCAGCATTCATCCCTGGAGCCGGTGCACCAACATTTATTATGGCTAGAGAGAAATTACTCTGGAAAGATAATTAACATGGACGTGAACACATTTAGACTGAGTCTCTAAATAATACCAAGAGTTAGTAGGCATTTAGAGTGCTGACCTTAGACTGGGCAGGTTTTTGAAATGAAAGAAGTTTGTAGATTTTCCAGTTGTTTTCAAAACTCCTGCAACAAACACATTTTTGGTTAGTACTTGTTGTTTTAATAATAACATAGTCAAAGAAACAAAAGAAATCTCTTAAGATGTGAAGAGGTTGAGAATAAACAGAATATAGGGGACCCTTACCCTCCACGGAGTTTGACAGCTTCATCAAACCTTTTCTCATTCATTGCTGCCTGTACAACTTTAGTCTGTGAATAAAGAAGAGACTGCTATTTTAGTTGTGCTCATCAAAATACTTAGAATAAAAGAAGAGAGCAGCTCACCATTTCCACACACTCCATGAGAGGCAGTCTGACAGGGTGGTTTCCAGACAGGCCGATGACACAGGCTGGAGTGTCAGAAGTAGCGTCCATCAGGGCCACTACGGCCTCAACGCCTAACTTACTGCTCTGGACATGGAAGAATGAGCACATTACCGACAAGTACAAATGCTCTCCTTCACAATACTCTGTAGATACTGTAGATAATATTCTTCTAACCACAAAATTACATTCTGACTAGGGTGACACATGATATGATCAATTAATAGATTAAGTCAGGTTTTCAGCATGATTTTTTTGGTCTTGGAAAACCAAGCATGCCATATAAAAAACAACAAAGCTCTATAATTAGATGGTGTGGTATAGAGCAATAAAAAATAGTAGTAGTTCTTAAGACCTCAGTCAAAGTAATTGATTTTTTATGCTATGTATTATTATTTGTGGCACAAAAACCCTCCATTGTTTGGCAAACATTCAAGTTAATTTGCTTTCAGCAAATCACATTGTTAAACTCACCAGGATTCTGTCAAAGGCTGAAGGAGTTCCTCCTCTCTGAACATGGCCCAGCACTGTCACTCTTGTGTCATAACCAAGCCGTTTAACAATCAGCTTCAAAGAAAAAGATGTATTATAGATGTGACAAGACAAAGCACAAAATAAATTCTTAATTCTTACAAGATAACAGGCGAGCTGTTTCTCCTACAACAACAAACTAGCTTCTGTTTTGAAAACATTTGGTTTTTCCAGTGACCAGCATATTAGCATGTTTGTTTTTACTTACATCTTTTATGTAAGTTGATGAGATGGGCTTTCCATTACTGTCAATAGCTCCTTCTGCAACAATTATAATGTTGAGTCTGGATCCTGTGCGACCCTGTGATTAAAAAAAAGTAGCATTATTATAATTTTATATTATACATGTTAACAATTTATCAGTCAGAAGCAGCAAATCCAATGACAACATGCAGTATTTTTTTGAAAAAAATAAAAATAAAAAAATACACATTTCATCTTTGTTCCTAATGTCATGAAGCTCTTTTTTTTGTGCCTCACCGCCTCTAGACGTGCACACATACGGTCCTCCCATCCTTCTAGAGGAGGTGCCTCTGGTATAAAGAGCCAGTCTGCTCCAGATGCCAGCGCTGACACTAAAGCCAGGTACCTGGTAGAGGATGCAACCAAAGTAGCATAAAGTTGTTGTTTTTTTTATTTAAAATGTAAAAAATAACAAGTAAACTCACCCGCAGTGTCGTCCCATAACCTCCAGAACAAAGGTACGCTGGTGGCTACAAGAGAAAGCAAACAGTGTGACCATGACAAGCTGATATGTTATGTACACTGTTTGACTATAGCTGCCTGGTGAGTGTTAGCAGCATACCTGGGCAGGTCTGGACAAGATTAGCTAAATCGTTTAATAAAAAGTCAGCCTAAAAAGTGAGCGCTTGGGTTATGTAATGTGGAGTCAACGTTATCTAACACAACAAATAATAAAATGCTGTATAATATAATTACTATATTAATTGTGATATTACTATGACTATTACTTGAGCTGTAAAGTAATGTCTCACCTTTGAGCAGTAGTCATAATAGCGTCAACAATCTCCATGATTCGGTGCAGTGCAGAGTCAGCCCCAATGGTCATGTCAGTGCCACAGAAGTCGTTGTCAATGGAGCCCACCAGACCAACAATGTTAAGATGGCCATACTGTTTAGCCAGTGTGTCTGCAATTCTGCCTAGAAATCACACAAAACATAAATTAAAAGTAGCTGATTATTAACTTCAACTGGTCTTTAAGAGATAGATATAGATACCTCACCTTTCTCTACAAGCTCCTCAAGCAAACTGCTCCATTCGCTGCGGAAGATGTTGGCTCCGGTGAGACTGCCATCCCCCCCACAAACACACAGGTTGGTGATGCCTCGTCTAACTAGGTTGAAAGCAGCTGCAAGTCTGCCCTCGCGAGTTGTGAAGGCTTTGCATCTGGCACTACCTATCACAGTGCCTCCCTGCATTAAAAAAGTAAGACTTAAAAAACAAAACAATGCAGCAGTGAAAGTATTTTGTGGCAAGTTATGAGTATGAGGTAGTTTACAAAATCAGCGGATGTTAGATTACATCAACCTTTTATTATTATATTTCACTTCAGACAGACATAGGTTTACAGTGTAAATGTATGTTATGTTTAAATGTTGTTACGATCATATTTGTATCACTATGAACACATCACAACCACTACACTAACCACATAAATCTGATCCATATGAATCAGAGTCAAGCCACTTTTTTAATCTTATAATCAAATTAGCATTAGTTGCAAAGCATGAGCCAACAAGAAATTGTGTAACTTGTCTCTTAATTCAGACCAATTCTTAATAAGGCTCTAATAAAAAACTAACATGCAGACAGCTGTGACTGTGCAAAATGCTATTACCAGGTTAATAGCATTCTTCAAAGCCCTGAAGCAAAATATACTTTAAAAGCTTAATCACAACAAAAGGTTTAAAAAGCAGTCATCTGGACTTGTTTTTTAATAGTCGAAGACATTTCACCTCTTATCCAAGAAGCTTTCTCAATTCTGAAATTGAACTGGTAAGAGAGTTGGTTTATATGCTCCTAGGAAGGAGGAGTTTTAGACCCAGAACTAAATTCTATTGGTCCAGGAGACTATGAAAGGGCCAGAGTGGTTTTGGGTCATTAGGAGTCCTTTGTCCTCAGCTGGAGTGAGGGAGGCAGTCGTTACCCCTCCTGGGCCTGGTCAGCTCCTTCAGACGTTAATGACCTGAGTGAAACTGGTTTGTTTTGTGTGGGTTTCAGGAGACTGTTGTAAACAGACGGAAGGTTGTATCTGAGCCCATCATTTCTGTTTAAAGAAGGTTAATCTTCTAAAGGTCAGGTCTAAAACTCCTCCTTCCTAGGAGCATATAAACCAACTCTCTTACCAGTTCAATTTCAGAATTGAGAAAGCTTCTTGGATAAGAGGCAAAATGTCTTCAACTTTAAAAAACAAGTCCAGATGACTGCTTTTTAAACCTTTTATTGTGAATGAATTAGCCTCGCTGAGTGAGAGTCTTCACAGACATTTAATAGCTTAAGTATACAATGGGTAAATTGTTTTCTGCTGTTTGCCATTCAGTCAACCTGAAAAGGTTACTGAATCCTGGTCTTACATTATGCAATCATTTTAGATTTGTATGTAATAAGCAAATGCATATGAGCAAATCAAGAAATACTTTGGCAGTATATGATATGATAAGTTAGTGCTTAACAGCATGCAAAAAATAAACTGTCCACAGGTGCAAAGTAGTAGTAAACAGTAACATGCTCAACACCCCTTACCAGGTACAAAGCACTTTTAGACAATACAGGGTAGATAGAAGTGAGAGAGGATGGAGTATAATTACAACTATTTTATTCATGGAAAGTACATATTACATTTATGAAAAGTGGGTAAATTATGTTTTGATGATTATCTGAAGACTTTCTCTACTTACTAGTTGGATGATATTGCTCACACTTTGCCAATGAGCCAGTTTGATGTTATCTCCTCCATCCACCAGGCCCTGATACCCCTATTAGAATAAAATGTCAGGCCTGTGTGCAGTAACAATAGAGCTGTTTGCACAAGAGTCATAAAGCGACATAAAACCATATTTACCTCGTGAATTAGATAGACCTTGGCCCCAACAAAGATTCCCATTCGGGTGACGGCTCGCACAGCAGCATTCATCCCTTTACCAAACACATTTATAGATTATTTATAAACACAATCATTATAAGATAATTAGCAGCGTTTGCATCTGTGACAGCATTTGTGTTTTTTCTGAAAAAACATACTAAATCTGGTAGTGCAGAATTAAACTAATGCCATGAAATTATCCTCACATGCATGCATTATTCTATAAGATTAGCCAGCTTAGATAATATGTTTAATTTTTATTGTTTACTGTTTATTCATACACTTAATTTAATCAGATAGACTGTGTTACACTTTAGCTTATCAAAAAAAAAAAAAAAAAAAACTATCAGCGGGTCACGCCCCATTTATAATGTGATTTACATGCAAGGGTTGAAACTGACAGTTGCATTGCTATAAGCTTATGGAGGTCATCGGAGGACAGGTGAAAATATGACAAGTGAAACACTAAAACTGATCTCTTTCTATACAGAATATAAAATTTATATTTTTACACTTCTAATTGTGAAGACACTGATTTAAAGATTAGGGGATAAATCTGGTTTGTTTCTCTGCTGTAAATCAGTTCATTCTCATTTCTCCTCTCTGACATTTCAGTTGATATTAAGATGCCAATGCCCTAAAATCAATATGCATATACTATACATAATATATAACGTTATATATCGAGAGAAGATGATGCGGCTCCCTCTAGTGTTGAACATGGCAGATAAATCTGGGTTGTACAGATCGTACCGTAAACAAACGTAACATTGTGAGCGTTTCTTTCAGTTTACAGCCTGGCTACGCGTTATGTAGAGAGAATAAAATGTCACCTTGTGCATCTCCGCCGCTGGTGAGCACCGCCATGGCTCGACCAGCACCCATCTGCTTCAGCTTCTCCAAGTCTACCGAGTTCAGCCTCTTCATTGTCTTCAGTTTGCGCAAAAACAACAGCACCAAAAAATAAAATAAAATCGTTATTCTTGATGAAAGCGTAAAATTTGTTTTGGTCCAGGGGTCGCTTCCTTGTTGGCAGCTGGTTGCACTCTGCAGAGACACTTCCCCACGGTTGGACTCCTCCCATCGACAGGAGGAAGGCTTTAGAAACACGGTCTTCACACTACGAGCACCGTGCACCACTTGACGATCTGTCAGCGTCAGGTCTGTGCGTAACGAGAGCGTCGGCGTTAGACCTTCCCACTGGCCGTGCCCTGTTTTCTCAGACCCCGGGCTGTGAAGTTCAGCAGCACGTACACCACGGATCAGCATTGAACACTTCGATTGCGCTAAAAGCAGAAACAGGAAACGCTTGCTATGTAGCTTGCAATGTTTAATCTTTAACTCTGAATAGCCTACTATGGAGAGAAACCGGGAAAGAAAACACTTTGCCATATTTGATAAGTCTAATACATTTATTATTAAAGCCTGCAATTAAAAGTTTTTATTACAATTGATTATACTCTAAAGACCTTGTTCAAAATTTAAAATATAGACTCTGCACAAAATTTTTAAAACTGGATGACTAAAAGTGAGTACAGTTCAGTTCAATTAAAAACAATTTTGTTCCCGAGGGTCAAGTACAGGCATACTGAGCAGATGGGCATGGAACAGGACACTTAGACAAAGTTGCCTAGTAATAAAAACTAATAAAACAAACACACAGCCAAAAACGATGGACAAAATGTAATAAGAGTATAATAAAAAGTTAGTAAAATATCTTTCCTGACTCTAAAGGAAGTGAGATTTTAACACCCAGACTCATGGATTTGGAGAATTGACATCATCCAAACTTACCACTCCACATCAGTAAACAGGATTTTCTAAACAAATAACACATACCATGGTTCTGCATAAATATCAGTCAGTGGTGGAAGAAGAACTAAATTTCTTTAATTAAGTAAGAGTACAGATAAAAGAGCAAAATTTTGCTCAAATAAAAGTAAAAGTATCTACTTAAGTAAAAGTGTAAACATACTCACTTTCAAATGTACTTGCAAGTAAAAAGTAAAAGTATTTGGCACAGACTCATTAATGTGTTAAATGTGAGAGCTTTTTCTGATTACAGATGAAATGAACAAACTGGTGCAGTAGGAGAGACTGAATCTGCTGGCGGGGTCTTCTGTCTTTATTATTTTGATGTACTTAAAGGAGTACGACTTTACGGCATCTTTTATTTTTAAGAACTGTGTGTCTACAATGAGGGCATGTCAAAAACACATGATTTTTTGTTTAAACCAGCTCAGAAATGTA
Source organism: Bostrychus sinensis (assembly GCA_020698575.1). Taxonomy (NCBI): domain Eukaryota; kingdom Metazoa; phylum Chordata; class Actinopteri; order Gobiiformes; family Eleotridae; genus Bostrychus; species Bostrychus sinensis. The sequence continues at coordinate 25,112,184 of CM036240.1, read as the reverse complement.
GTGGAGTAAAAACTAAAGATAGTTGCTCTGAAATGTAGTGAAGTAAAAGTAAAAGTACTCCTTGTAAAATGTTCTCAAGTGAAGTTCAAATACATAAAATTAGTACTAAGTAAAGTAACTAAGTACTTTTAATTAATTACATTCCACCATTGCACCCAATACAATCAAACATAAATGTCATCATTCTGAAGCTTTCTGGACTAAGTAGAGGTCAGTAAATGGATGACTGAATATCTAAAATACCCTGAAAGACTACAGATAAAATTTGTTTCAAAATTTTGAGGGAAGTTTATCCATCCAGTGAAATGCTTAGAGTAAGAGTTAACATTGACCATACTGACCACAACAATTGTACTTCTTGTGAATCTAATATAGAAACCACAGACTATCTTTTCTGTCACTGTATCAAGGCTACTCAAAAACATGACTTGATTTTAAATAACCTAAATCACTTGCACTTATTACTTATTCATCTGTGGGTTTCAGTAAGGAACAACATTCTAGTTCAAAAAGGTGAAAAATAGGGTTTGCTTATTTGGGATATTTACAGTAGAAAAGTGCACTTTTACCACTGTCTTTCTGATGTCCCATTAGATGCCAGTAGTATTCATATATATGGGGGCTCTTCTGCACCTAATTCCTATTTAGTGCCAGTAAATATTTATATATACACACTTTGAAATGCATCCAAGAGTAAAGAAACAGAAAATCCTGACTAAGAGAAATACGCCATAGTAGGAAAAGTGTCCTGCAGATGGAGCTTGCAAGAGAGACAGTCCTGGAAGATTTTTAAGTAGCCTAGATACAGTGACAGAAAAGATGGTCTGTGGTTTCTATGCCAGGTTCACAGATACAGTACATTTCTTATGGCCAATTTGAAATCTTACTCTAAGCATTTCACTGAATTGATAAATTGCTCTCAAAATTTTGATAAGTCATGAACTCAGCTTATAATGTACAGAGGCATCAAAATATTTAAACATGATCCATCACCCTCAAATATTGCAGCTGCAAATGATCAAAGTTTACTTAATCCTTACACTAATAACATTTCTCTTCAGACAGAAACAGAAATTTAACACAAATAAAAGTTCTGTTTAGGCAGCTAAAAATATCTGCCATCTGTCAGTGTCTGTAAACCGAATAGGACCAGTGACCACTAGTTCTGTTTCCTCATATCAGTGATTTCTTTACATGAAAGTGATGTTTTTGGTGCTTGTAGCTCTTATCCAAATACAAATTACTCTAGAAAAGGACAAAAATGCAGATTGTGGAGGAAAACAGTAAAATGTTCAAATCCGCCATATTATGGATGTGTGTGAATTTGGTGGATCTTACACACTGAAACGTAAGCCATTAAGACCAGATTTATTACAAAGCTAGAAAAAAAGGTTGCTACACAAAAACGTTAATCTGATTTTCAACATTTATGTACATTATAAAAAGATATAGGCAGTTAAGAATTAATGGTGTACCTGTTTTCATTGCAACTATTTTAATGGTAACACAATGTAATCTGTGATTCTAGAATTAGCCGTTCCAAACTTTGGGTGAGAAACAAGCCATTTTAGGAGATTTAACGTTAAGGGTGGAAATCCACCACCAGCTCCTTTGTCTTTGTGACATCCAGCTGCAGGTGGTTTAGTCCACATCATTCAACAAAACTGTCTCATGTACTCAGCCTCTTGACCTCTGCTGGTACAGCCCACAATTGCACAGTGGTCCAAAAACATCTGTAGGACTGTGAACAGTGTCTGAAGTCAGTCAACAGTGTGAACATGAAGGGAGAGAGGACTGTTCCCTGGGGGACCCCTGTGCTGCTCACCACAGTGTCAGAGAGGGTGCTCCTCAGCTTCACATATTGTGGCTGACCTGTGAGATTCACCTGCATGCCCAGGAGCTTCTTCCTCAGGAGGGCAGGTTGCACTGTATCAAAAGCACTGGAAAATCATATTGACAAATAAGACAAATAAAGTGCTGTCTGGACAGTTCCTTTCAGATAACATTTTTACTAGAAAGATCACTAGAAATGCACTGACATTGTTTAGAAATCTCTCTCTCTCTTTTTTTTTCTTACACCTGAACTTGCATTCGGTTTGTTTTTCTCAATAATCCTGGGAAACATTTTCAGCACTGGATGGTGTCCATGCCTCTATGATTAATAAAGACACATATTAAAATAATATATCATTAAAAGTTCATTTGCATCCCTTTAACCTGGCTATATCAGAGGGGTTTGACCCCCTTAAAGGGTGTTTTACCCACTCTTGATCAAAGAGGATTTTGTTTGGGTTTTGTAGTAGCTTAATAGTAAGGTTTAGTATCTATCTACAAGGGATAGTGGCAGTGACTGAACCAGGACTCAGCCCCAGGGACCTCTGTTTATATGGTATCATAATGTGGTACCAGTTGATCTGTGCCTATAGTGATCTGAAAATAAAGTAGGCTATTTTTAACTTTTAAAATAAATTTTTAATTTTAAAATAAAATTGAGTTTGTTAAAAAGCATACATTGACTGGGGGGATTTTGGCTTTGTGTAGTTACTGTAAGTCTTCGCACAGCTTTAAAGATGTTACATTAGAAAGAAAAGAGTTTGTGTGGGAGTTTTGCTTAAACATACGGAATGTGAATGTCTATGTGGGACTACAAAAAACTACAAATGTAACAACCAGTTGATCTATGCATGTTTTATTTAAATGCATAGATCAACTGTATGCAATCATATAGTTAAAGATTTATTAAGCACTATTCAATTCTACTATAAATACAACATTTACTTTATGGATGTGAAAATTCATTTTTAAACTGAAATAGAATTTAATTGATTTATTTTATTAATAATAAGCCTACTGTCATTACATTTCATTCATATCAGGACAGCACAGATTGTTTATTTGTGGACAGAGTATGTCATTTTTCTTTCACTGTTGCCTTGTGTCTTATATTGCGTTCATAGTATTTCTATCTTTATCCTCGCCTATCAGAAAGTCTGTAAGATGTAGTACTTAGTACTTTTATAGTACTTATAAGAAATTGACAGTGAAGTGAAAAATCCCATCTATCCCAGGTCATTTGAGAAGGGGTCCAGCAGAGGGCGTCCTTGTCTTGCGATGATCGGTGAGCAAACGTTCGCGGAAGTGTAGTTTGTGTGAGAGGACCTCAGGAGAGAGATCACTCCTGAACAGTCCTGTCCTGTCCTCTCGCTGTAGAAGGAGACCCACAGCCCGCTGTCCTGTAAAGAGAACTTCGCCCTGCGCTGATAACACAAAATGTGAGTATCGTAGAAGCACTGTCTTTGCGACGACAAAAATCTACTTTAGACTGGATTATACCGGAACACCAACAACTGAAATACATGTTAAAACCATAGGTTAAAACATGTTTATGGCATCGACTTTTAAGTGTAATGCTTAAGGAGCGGGGCTAGTCAGACAGTTTGTTGAAATGATTGAACTTAAAGTTGGTACTTGGCCACCTAGTGATGGGCAGTCCAGCTCTTTTCAAAGGTTCTTTTGGCTCGGCTCCCTTACAAGAGCCAACACCGGCTCTTATGGCTCCCAAATGGCTCTCTATTTAGCATCACTTGGAGAATTTTATTTAGGCCTTATTAAGCAATTATGAATGATTTGTGTATTGGTAAATGGGATAAATCTAGTTTATTACTGAGTTGCAGTTACATTTTCTCAAGAGGTTATTTGAGGACATGAGACTGCTTTGAACTGCTAAATGGAAAATAATAGTGTGTCATATTTCTTCATAAAAGCACATGGCTTAAATTAGATTTCCAATATAATGTTGCTCAAAGCGAAGCCAGGCAGTGCTTGTGCTTGTTTTCCAGCTTTGCAGGTGCCATACTTCTGCAGATAGAAAACCATAAACACGACTACAGTCTGTTCTCTGGCTTCAGCATATTGAATCTATATCAAAGTGTGTCAGTCTAGTCTAGTTCATTCTGCATTTTAATATTTCTTTATATTTCTACCTTTTTTTCCCAACACAATGGTATGTAAACTGCCACAAATCCTTTGATCTTAGTTGAACAGACAGGAGCCAGGCCAAAGCCCAGGACTGTATTGCATAACTGGATGTACTGGAGGTACTCCACGTGTGTGTCATAAAAAAGATGAAATAAGAAAGAAATTGTACTTACTATATTAATCAGTTTGGACTAGTCTGGTTCTCAAATGGTCTGGTTTTGACACTTTTACTATGACGTGTATTTAAAAGTAATGAATACAATTATTAGTCTATTCAACCTCCTGGCAATCCACTTTTGGCCCCTGAGCTATCAGTTAACAGTCACTGGTCTAGACTGCTGCTCAGTGATATATTCAATCTGTTGACAATGACACTGTTTGCTTTGAGGTTACTGACTTACAGGTTCATACACTACATTTTACTGTTTTATCATGAGTACAGAATGTTTTTACAGGGAACACAAGATTATTTTTAATAATTTGATTTTTTTATGCCTTAGCAAAATGTTCCTGTACATTGTTGGACTGGTGGCTGTTTTCTTAATCTACCGCTGGCTTAAGGAGTTGAAAAGATTGCCCAACAAGAATGACAAGTACGTGTACATCACGGGATGTGACAGTGGCTTTGGGAACCTCCTTGCTCGGCACCTGGACAAGCTGGGTTTCTGCGTTGTAGCCGGCTGTTACACTGAAAAAGGCGAGGATGAGCTGAAGAAGGCCGCCTCCAACAGACTGACCACCGTCCACCTCGACGTCACAGACACAGGAACTGTTGGCAAAGTCGCGGAAGTGATCAAAAGTCTGGTGGGGGACAAGGGTAGGTGTCTTTAAAACAATATTTGAGCAGCCCATTCTCTGGATACTCAATACTTGGGTAAAAAAAAATGTTGCTATAAAAGAATGGGTGGAGAATGGTTTGACCCAGTGGCTAACCTAAGCCATACGTGTGAGGGGCCAACAGAAGGCCACATAATTTACAGAGTGACTTATTGGATTATTATGCCCCCTTTCAGGACTGTGGGCTGTTGTGAACAATGCCGGTGTCTCCATCCCGTCTGCGCCCACTGACTGGCTCACCATTGAGGACTACAGGAGTATGCTGGCTGTTAATCTGGATGGTGTCATAAGCGTAACTCTGAGCGTTCTGCCCCTCATAAAGAAGGCCAGAGGACGAGTGGTGAACGTGGCCAGTGTGTTTGGGCGCATCAGTCCATTTGGTGGCCCCTACTGCATCTCCAAATACGGAGTGGAGGCTTTCAATGACAGTCTGCGGTGAGGGTACTTCTTACTTAGAAATGTTGATCTGAAGTTAATTACCCTGAAGCTAAAGGTTTATTTGTGGAAGAGTTTCTTTACCCTGCTAATTGTCTTCAAAAGAGTTGTAGCCCAGAGTTATGTACATACGCATTAATTTTCTTAGTTGGCATAAATTTGCACAAGGTCTTACAAAGCTACCCATTATCATTTATAGAAACACCGTATGCATCATATGGATAAAAAAAACTTTGACAACAACATTGGAGGAAAAACAATGTTAATCTCAGTGGCTAATCAGTTGGCAAATGGTATTGTGTCTGTAGTTGGCTAATTCTTTCTGTTTTATAGAATAAACATGGCACCATTTGGAGTCAAGGTGTGCTGCATTGAACCGGGCTTCTTCCAAACAAATGTGACAAACACAGAACTCCTGAAAAACAACTTAAAGAAGCTTTGGGACAGATTGCCACAAGATGTTAGGGATGACTATGGACATGATTTCTGCGACAAAAGTAAGTCTAAACGGTATGACACTGCTTTTGAGCAGCAGGAGCTCAGTTGGTAGAGATGTTCGCCTACTAACCCAAAGGTTGGAGGTTCAAGCCCCGTCACTGGCATTGCATGCTGTTGTTGTGTCCTTAGGCAAGAGACTTCACCTACCTTGCCTTGTGGGAGTGGTGGTGGGCGCAGAATGGCAGCCACGTTTCTGTCAGTTTGCCCCAGGACAGCTTTATCTTTGTCTTTGGCTACAGAAGTAGCCTACCTCCACTGAGCAAATGAATGATGAAATTGTTGAGTGTCCAAAAAAAGCACCATATATGACTGATGCATTATTATTACTGTTTTTTTTTTAAGTTTAGCTTTTCACAATGGCAAACCATTAATTGTCTATGCCACTCACATTTTGCATTGGTAATATTTATCTGCGCTTCCCTTTTTTCTAATAAAATAAATAATAATGCCAACAAGAAAAAAACAATACAAAAAAAATACTATATTTAAAGGATGGCTACACTTCCAGAACATTCTTGTCATTAAAGAAAAAATAATAATTTGTGCACATACATGCAATTGCACTTGAAGCCCAAACACCATCACTGGTGAAAAGCAGAACATTAAGAATTGAAAAAAAAAAGGAACATTGTACACATTTTTGTCACACAAAATTGTGACGTCCGTGTATATTTAAAGCTTTGAGCTTTTTACCATGTTATAATGTTCCTCATTAAAAACATACCTGTAGTTGTGTTTTGCTTCATTCACGCATGTTTAAGTAATTCTCTATTCTTAGGCAAGGCCGTTCTGAGGCCTCAAAACGCTCAGTTTTATGAACCCGTCTCTCCCACAAACCCCTACCCACCCCAGGAAACCCTGAGCAGTCAGCAAGCCTTTTACATCCAGTCTGCTTTCATTCCTTTATCTATAAAAAAAGGAAGTGCTCCGCACATCTTCTACTGAAGACAGGTGCGTAGGAGAGGGCGCGCGTGGGCTAGCCAAACCTGGTTAAACAAGAAAAACTCCCACACACTGCCTAACTTCCACAACAGTGATGATTTATTTAAATATATAACCCAGCAACAACACAAGGCCATGGGATGTTGCGCATAAAAAATGTTATCACGTGTGGTTCAACACATGTAGTTTACCTACTGCGCTGTCCCTGTGGTCTCAGCTTATGTGGGAAAGACCACTAGAAAACTTAAACAAAGGATAATGACAGGGAATATCCAGTGGCTGTCCATTTCAATGATGGACACCATGATGTGAGCTCTCTACACTTCTGTGGCATTGAACAGGTCCCCCCTCCACCCAGAGGAGGGGACAATGACAAACTTCTGAAACAGCGAGAGGCACAGTGGATAGAAACCCTCCAAACACTGACTCCCTAGGGTCTCAGTGACGAACTACTTTTAAACATCTTATAATTCTTATATTTGTTGAGTACAGGTTACAGGTTACTGTACAGGTTAACAGTATGTCTCCGCTGTCACGATGATGGATACATATATTAATGTATATATATTTAAGCAGGTTTTGTTTATTTTACCTGTGGTTTGTGTCCATTTCTAACATGTATTCCTCGACATTACTTAATGGTGTTAATGGTGTTATCTTTGATTATAAATATTAAAAAAAAAATAAAAATTGTCCTCTCACCCTCCGCAGGCGGTTTCATCCATCCAAGCTCGGCATGACCTAGCCACTCCCTATTTAACCCTCTGGGCACCTTAAAAATTTACACACACTCATTACCTTAGGGACCTCTCATAAAATAGCTATAAAAATGTCAAAAAAATGTTTTTTACTTTTTTCGCATGAAATCCTTTCTACTACTTCAGCCCTAACCATAGATATAAAGTTTATTTTCATTTATTAATAATTTATATGTTTTTATGCCCATTTTGTCATCAAAAATCCTGTTATTTTAGATGACAAAAACACTGCCATTTTATCCAAAAATGAGCTGCAGAGTGGATTACTTGGGGTGAAGTTATTAGAGCCTTGACTAAGTCAATAATTAATAACAACATTGGTTTTAATGCATTTTTATTTTTGGAGCAAGGACAGATTATTGGAAAAACTTACACTCGTTAACTTAGGGACCTGTTTGGGACCTCTCATAAAATAGCTATAAAAATGTCAAATATTAATATTTTTTTTACTTTTATCCTCAGGATATATTATCTTTTTTAATAATGACCATAATATCTTTTTTTACAGTGCTTATAGAGATGAAAATGCGTTTTTCTCAGCTCAGTGACGCAGATCTGATGAAAGTGGTCAGCTGTATGGAGCATGCCATCTCAGCCGTCCATCCTCGAACCCGCTACTCTCCTGGATATGATGCCAAGCTGCTCTGGCTGCCTCTGTCCTACATGCCTACCTGCATCACAGACTGGTGGTTCCTTAAAAACAGCATCAAGCTCAAGATTGAAGCAGGGCAATGAAACATGTGAAACAAATGTTTACAATAAAAATGTCAAGACCTTACTTGTCACTGACTTTTGATCATGCTGTATCTTAACCACACATTTTGTTCCTGTATAGAGAGTTTGCATGCTTGTTGCCCTCTCTCCTCTATATAATAAACACTGACAACATTAATTTGTTCATTCACCTCTTTCACACTCAGAGTGGAATTGAGGCTAAAGGCCAAAACACCTATCAGCCCAGGGGACATGTAGTCTTGTGTAGTCAGTTACACAACAACTGCATGCAGTGGACCTTGGTACTACGAACAAACTGAAGCAAACACGTCTGAAACAACGACGCTGCTTGTCCTGACCGACTGCAGACTTTTAATTATTTTATGCAAATCAAATCACTTCAGAAATGGTAAGTGTTTATTTTTGTTACTTTTGACAAATGATCGGAAAATGTAAAATTCAAACAATCTTGCATTGTTCTTTGCCACTTTTATAAGCTATGATACCACCTGCTGGATTAAAGCAGTTAAAAAGTAACTGCTTCAATCCGAAAACCTAAACCGTTTTATTTTTCTTCACCAGGTTTTTTCAATGGATTTGTTAGAGGTGAGTTTTGTGCACTATGCAGTAATTCTCAGCTGGTCCCAAAAGTTGTCCATGGGGAGTTTGTGTTCATCTTAGCTAAAGCTGAAATAAAGTTTAATTACATGGAATTAAGAAAAATTGCTAATGTGTCATCAATTTTATAGTAAAATAATTCAGAAAAATAACTTAATTCTGGTTAAAATTGTATGCTACAATCAGACCAGTTGACAAGCACTGACCAAAAGCATTTATTATTCTGTTCCTTTTACTTAGCATGTCTTTATGTAAATCGTTTTATGGTAACTTAAATTAGTCACCGCAAAATGAAAATTCTGCAATAGGTGGAGGTAATTAGACGTGTAAAGTAATTTTGCATTTGTTTTGGCCATTGACTTCCTTGTTTACATGGAGGGGGCATACTGAAGATAAGAACATGAAGCAAGGCTGTGTCACACGTAGCCAGATGAAAAGCCAGAATAAACCAGAATTCAACATTCACCTTTTAAATTTTGTGTAATATGTCTTTGACAAAATACAATTTATCTAGGCTAAATAATGATTACCTTAGTCAGGAAGTAGTGGTTTTATTGCTGTTGGCTGGTTTGGTTTGAACAGTAAAACTCAAAATGTTCTGCTTTTATGTCAGATTTTGAACTTTAGGAAAAGTCAGTAGCAGTCAGTAGTTTTAAGTGTCGATCTCGATCTCTATCTGGACTCCAGAGAGTTTTCATTGATTCTTTAAAAGGGACATTTTTTGTCTGTTAGCAACATCACATCAAAAAGTTTCAGTCAGGTTTTTAAAATGGGGAAAGGAACAATTTATTATTTTTTTGGTGTGAATCTAGAGCTCTGCAAACTCCAAGTGTTTCTACAACTTTAGCCCCCCAAAGTTGGGACTGTTGTGTAAAATGTAAACAAAACAGAATGCAATTATCTGCAAAAAATGCATTTTTTCATATCAGCCTAATATGTTGAAATTGAGATATGAAAAATATCTTACTGTAATAAAACAACACCTCAAAAAAAAAAAAAAAAAAGTCTTTATACTGTATAATGCTACTTGCATACCCTCAGCTTAACTCAAACGTTGACAGTTGACATAATTAGTTGCATATTGCTCCTCCGGTTGTTCTCTATTAGTACAATTTTTATTTTGGTTATGCCACACAATTTAACTATTATTTCAGTTTCAACACTTAGTATGTTGTTTATGTTCTATTCATAAAATATAGTTATATGAGAATTGTAAATCAGTGCAATCTGTTTTTATTTACAAATTACATAACAGCCCACCTTTTTCAGAATTGGGTTGAGAGTACCAGTATTCAAGTATGACATTGGCCCTACCACTTTTTCTATTTTTTTATTTTTTTTATTTAGGTGATCCAGTCACATTTGGCTTTGTCCTCTGTTGTATTTCTGGTCATCATCTTTGCCATCTTCCAGTTTATCCGAGAATCTTACACAGTGGACAACCTGACCCAAAAGCATGTGCTGATCACCGGGTGCGACAGTGGTTTTGGGAACCTCCTGGCCCGACAGCTAGACAGGAGGGGTGTTCATGTCATTGCTGCATGCCTTACTGAGAAAGGTGCGGAGGGTTTGTCTGCCTCTGCCTCCCCCAGACTGAAGACCGTGCTGCTGGATGTTACAGACGGTGCAAGCATCAGGAAGGCACTGGAGTTTGTGGGAGCAGAGGTCGGGGAGAGAGGTGAGGTGGGCGGACACAGGGGGGTACTCAGTCTGATAGGGTGCCAGTCCGAGTGAGGCACCGCTGAGATAAAGGCAACCTGGACCACCCCATCACCGACACATCATCCTCCTACTGATACAAGCAACATGCCTCATTTATTAGGAGGAGGTGCACACCAAACATTAAAAAAAAGTTTAGTTTACAGAGACAAAATGTACATAGTATGTTGAAATACATTTTCTGTCATGTAGGATTAGCATGCTTTTTTTATTATGACAGTAAAGCATTTAAATTTGTGGTGGTATCAGAAATACCTCAAACAAATCCACTATAACAAATCAAGCCACATCACAGAAATACTATCCAGTAAGTAAAGCCATAGGTCATTGTGATCTTATCGTTTAGTTTAAATCAGTAGTTCCCAGTTTGTATGATTGTGAGACAGTTATTTTACTAAGACCTTTATAGCATGTCATTTTTAAAATATATTTCACCATTGGATGTATTAAACAATCTATAGTTTGAATTATCTGAACACTGGAAATTTATTATATTAAATAATATTAAGTTTTAAAGTAACACACAACAACACACACACACACACACACACATATATATATATATATATATATATATATATACAGATGCAGATTTATAAATGACAAACATGAGTTATTTGTGAAATAACTGCAAATTAGAATTTATTTGCAAAAATTGCTGCATATAAGTCACAAATTAGGGATTTTAAATAAATCATTCTACCTGCATCTATACATTTATTGATGCATCAATTAATTGTAATTGATGCATCATTTAATTGAGACAAATATAGCTCAATTTTTGCAGCGGTAGTAACAACAAAAGACCACAAGGGGGTATGCTTTTCTAAAACTTGCACTGTACATCAACCTAACTTTAACTTTTGTTGATATATATATATATATAACTTTATATTAAAACACAACATGGACTTGATAGTAGATAATTTGTATTGTGTTGTATTTTATATTAAGTTGACTGCTTTGTTGCCTCTTCTCTGTATAGGTCTCTGGGGTCTTGTGAACAACGCTGGCATTGCTATCCCAATTGGTCCGACAGAATGGCTGCAGCTAGAGGATTTTAAGAAGGTTCTGGATGTAAATCTCTTAGGTGTTATTGATGTGACTCTCCATTTTCTGCCACTCCTGAAAAAGGCCAAGGGCAGAGTTGTCAATGTCGCCAGCATTTTTGGCCGACTGGCTTACACTGGAGGAGGATACTGTGTTTCCAAGTGGGGCGTGGAGGCCTTCTCGGACAGCCTTAGGTACCCAAACTCTAAATTTATGCTGAATTCAGTATGTCTTTTTAAAACCAAGGCTTCTAAAGGTGAATCTAAGAAGTGAATATTTTTCCTTTATGCTTCAGGAGAGACATGCAACATTTTGGCATCAAAGTTAGCATTATTGAACCAGGATTTTTTAAAACAGCTGTGACCAATCCCAAGTTTATTGAAGTTGATCTGAAGAGACTCTGGGCCCGCCTCCCACAAGATGCTAAGGACTCCTATGGGACGACATATATAGATGAATGTAAGAGAAACTAAACATGTCTACAATGCACTTTACCTAAATTAGTATTGAAGATACAGTATGTTGTCAGAATCAAAGCGACATAACCCTAACCCATACTAATTGCTTTTGAAATTGAATGTAATCATTTGATGCACATTTCTGTCAGATATGAAAAGCCAGGACCTTTCCTTGGGGTTCTTGTGCAGTCCGGACATCTCCAAAGTGACCTGCTGTATGGAGCATGCCCTGACTGCGTACTACCCACGTACCCGATACTCAGCCGGCTGGGACGCCAAGTTCTTCTGGATTCCTCTGTCTTACCTCCCATCTTTTATTTCAGATTTTATGGCTAACGTTCTACTTTCTTCACCCAAAAGTATCTGAAATAAAGTGACTTACCTTGGTAGTTATTAGTTGTTCTTTTTGAGTTCAGCTATGGAGAGGTGGAAAGTAACTACACTGTACTAAATTTTTTACAGAAATTTGTACATTTTGGGAAGAGAATTTGACTTTTACCTAGGTGTTTTTGTAATATTAATTTTTTTTTTTTTTTTTATCTCGATAGAAAAATGGGTTGTAATAGAAGGAGTAGTAGTTGTAGTAGTTAGAGCTGTAATAATAGTAGTAGTAGTGCTAATGTAGTAATGTAAATGGCAGCAGGTACTTTCTACTTAAGTAAACTGCACACTAAAAGCTTTTTAGTTATGATTTTCATATCATTTTTACTAGGTTACTTTCAGCTCTATAATGATGTGTATAGAAAAAAATGTAAGAACACTTTACAAAATAGGAAATTTATTCATTCAGTCTCAGCAGCAGCGATTTAAAACATGACTATTTCTGGGATGATCACAGAGTGTTTTCCTCATTGATACAAAAAAATCTGTGTGAAAAACATTTACAAAATGAAGTGTTCTTTGACAATCAGATATGCTAATTTGTTTTCATGCAACAAACATATTCAAGTATTTTGGCCGTAGTTTAAATGTCAATATGAAAATTTATTAGTGATTTTTAGGAATTGATAAGAAGAAAATGGTTTGAATAGCTACACAGGTTATAAACTGTGTACTGAAGCATAAATGCTGAGTTTTGCCTTTTATTTTTTTAGCCCTGAAATGAGGTATATAAACATCTGATGAAGAAAAAAAAATCTTCAGTGTTTGTCATGGCAACATATACTCAAAATAGCTTTAGATGTTATAAGTACTGCTATTTGTATTTGTGTAGAACATACAGTATAAATCATATATGAGATAGCTGTAGGACGTGAAAAATACATCTTCAAATTTACAAATATACAACATATTAACAAATCTAACAGCAGCATCAGTGCAAAGATATACATATAGTACATCAGAATAAAAGACACAAAGACAAACAAGAATTGGCATAAGACACATCAGAAGGCATAGTCACAGAAGATATCTCTTCATTTATAGAAACATATCTTTCTCCTTAAACAATTTGAGTTTTGTACACAGGCTGCATAAAAAAATAAATTCTGTGCAAAGTGTGTGTTTTTTTTTGTTCCCATCTTTAAAACAAGTGTTATACGTCACTGTCCTCTTTGACCAGAGTGGCTGTGTCTTTGAAAGTGTCCTCAGTGGGAGAGAAGGCCGTTAGACGATCCTTTTTCTGCAGTTTGGCTGGAGGCGTGAATGGAGATGGTTCAGAGACAGAAGAGTCACCAGTGCTTCCCACTGGCTTTTCATCTTTCATCTATAACAGAGACAAACCGATACATGAACAGACTGAAGAAGATGTAATGTCCAACTTCACTGTGTGTCCTGTGGTCGGACCTACAGTACCTCTGAATATGAAGGGTTTTCAAATGTGGTGCCTGGCCTCAACTTTCTTTTGAATAAGCTCCACTTAGACTCCTGCAAACAGACCACACTGTGGTATTAGACCAGATGAACTTTACACATTGACTGAACTTTGACACACTCAGACTTACCTTATCGACTTTTGAACTGTCTGAAGTGTTCACAGTGCCCACACTTGTGGGGCCACACACTGGATTCACAAAGTTGTTTGCTAAGGGATCACCACTCACATTGACTGTGACCTGTTTAAAAGTAACACCACATCATAACATGTAATTGTAACATTTTTAGTAAGAGTTGACTTTTTTTGTCCTTTTAGCTTTTAATGTGGACTAGCTTTTCATTCATTTACAAACACAGTTGTAATATCTGTTACCTGTGTAGCATGAATGACCGCTGGATCCCCTGACACCCCAGCCGCATTGGTGTATAAAGGATTTTCAAAAGTCATTGGTTGCCTCCCAGCTTCCAGGGCAAAATGATCATCCTGTGATAAATAATAATGATTTACAGGTTTTAGAAACCCTCTTTGAAAACACACTTTAACACAGTGTTTTAACTTTTTTCTGCAGACTTATCATTTGACAATTGTTAATAAATGGTAGGCTCATGTCTTGTTTCTTGAAAGTGAATTGCTGGTGCTATATTTTAGGTTACTAATAAAGTCACTAATGGTCAGCTCCTGAACTCACCATCTGCATGGCTGTGTCAATAAATGACACACCAATATGTGTTGGTCCAAGGTCAACATTTTCACCCGAATGAAAAGTTACTCCATTCCCTGTGTCCCCAGATTTCACCAGACTGCTCAGGCTGCATTTGGCCATGAAAACAACATATTACTATAACTAATAGCATAATACTGACATCTCTTATAAACATAATAAGACACCACAATACCTTGGGAGCTTTGGCATGGAAGGAATAAAGGATCCTGTTCGTTTGTAGTTGAGGAAAACTCCTACAGCTAGAGCCCCAGTGATGATGATGATAATGACTGCCAGCAAAACTGCCACTGCTACAGGGACAAGAAAAGATTTATAGTTTCTAGTCACTAAAACTGATTTACATGTTGTCACAGTGTAGTTAGGTTATCTAATATGAACACATTTTTAAATGTAATTTTTACCTTTTGTGTGTATTGCCCACTCATGTAGTAGTTTAGTAGTTAGTTTGTATATAGATTGTTGCAAGAATTGTACTGGCTCTCCACATTTAGAATATTCATCTTCTACCACCTATATTCCCATTACAGGACTTGGACTAAATCACAGCTACTTTAGGCCTTAAGTATCATACATTTTCTAGTTTGGCACAGCTAATACTTACACCACACACATACTTTTTTCACTTTGGGCAATTTAGAGTCACCAATTCACCTTATTAATTATGTCTATCATTTAAATAATAATATACGCACCTGTTCCTGCTGGAGCACTTTTCACTTTTCCCATCTCACAATAACTGCCTAGATAGCCGTACAGACATCTACACAAAATAGAAAATAATCTCAACTCAAAATACTCACACCCCCACCAATAGAAATTCTGAACAGAAAAACACAACACAGTGACTTTCCCTGATGAACACTGCTGCAGCTAAACTCACTTGCACTTCGGCAGACCCCCCTCATCAAAGTAGCAGGTTCCACCATTCATGCATCTACATGCAGGGGGCATTGTGACAGCGGTCTCAATGGCTGCAGGACCAAAAGCCGAGCGTAAACAAAATCAAAATCAAATGAACAAGACACATGTTTCACAGTCACAGAAATAAAAAAATAGTAGCCATGCAAATATGGATAGTTGATGAGATGCAACACAACAAATAAGTACAGTACAATATTTACCTGCATCACAGCTGTTGGAGCCAAACTGAACTGGAGAGGTGCCTTGGGGGCAGCTGCATGTGTAACCACCAGGACGCAGGAGGCACAGATGACTGCACACGTTCTTACA
This sequence comes from Bostrychus sinensis, assembly GCA_020698575.1. Classification (NCBI taxonomy): domain Eukaryota; kingdom Metazoa; phylum Chordata; class Actinopteri; order Gobiiformes; family Eleotridae; genus Bostrychus; species Bostrychus sinensis. The sequence goes on along the minus strand of CM036240.1, from coordinate 25,096,407 downwards.
TGGGTTGGCCACTACATAGAGAGAAGTAAGTGTAAGTGTAAATAAGTATTTGACACACAGGCTTTAAAAGCTAAGAGGAACACAGTATACAATTAATCTACATGTATTCAACAACCTGCTGAATAAAACAAAAAAGTATGATATTTAACATATCATCTTGACAAAAAAAAGATATAAATATGACATCTGATTTAATTACAAAACTCCCATTGGTTGGCTTATTGACAACTGCCATTAACTTAGTTAATATCCGCTGATAATTTAGCACCCCAAACAGATAATCTCTTAACCTAACTTTGATCTTCATTAATAGCCAAAGACCAAATGGGACCACAATGTATGCAACTGTTAGGAGTAATTTCACATTTACATTAAGAACCTTTCATATTTGGTTTAAATGTACCATAGACATTTTTAATGTTACAATGTTACAATAATATTGTAGTTTTGTAGTTGCTGTGGTCTATAGCCTACCTGTTGTGTTGTGCCGATGTTGGTGGTAAATGCGAACTTGTGTGAGCCAGGGGTTGATTGTAAGAACCTTGACTTTATGTGAATTCCCAAACTTGTTTGTCCGCCACACTTCCCCTTTCTGTTTAGTGGTCCAGTACACATGGCCCTCAAAAACATCCAAACTGTATGGGTTCCCAATGTCTGGAAAAAAGAAAGCCAAAAAGACATGTAGTTTGACATCCACGTGCATTTTCTTTGAGTTTGCAGACTAGATGTATTTTTACCTCCATCTATGACGGTTCTACAGTCTGTCCCATCAGGCTTCATGGACTTAATAAAGTTTTCTTTAGAGTCACACCAGTAGATCCTGTTTCCATTTGTAAAGTCCAGAGTTAGTCCAGTAGGCCAGCCCAAGCCCTCACTGACCAGCACCTTTCTGTTCTGCCCATCCATCCATGCAGACTCAATTTTTGGCCTTCTACCCCAGTCTGTCCAATACATCATTCTACAGAAAGAAACAAATACATTTATTAACTATTGGGCAAAAAAATAAAGTTTAATAGCTGTTTAAAACCATGCCATACCCAAGTGATGGATTGACAACAATAGCTGCAGGCTGATCAAGATCTGTGTGGATCAACCATTTTCGGTATCGCCCATCCAGCTTGGCCACTTCAATTCGATTGGTCCCTGAATCTGTCCAGTAAATGTGCCTATAAAATGTCCAAAAATTACATGATGGGAAACAATTCAGAAATACTAAGTATATAGAGAGCAAATGTAAGCAATTACCCGCCAACCCAATCTACAGCAATGCCGTCAGGTTTTGCAATGTATCTCAGATTTAGATCAACTTCTTTCACTGGGTTGTTGCCGTAGTCATTGAAAGTTGTCATATAAGCCCTTTTAATGGTGCCAAACTGAGATCCCCGTCCAAGTACTGTCCAGTACACAACACCTACAGCACACCAAATTAAATTCATTCCAACTGCTGAGTTATAGTTATTGGATACTTTAATTAAAACACTGAGGGTGTCTTACTGAGGCCTTCTCCTTCTGGGTCCCACAGGTAGTCCAAAGCTTGGATATGCTCGGCGTTGTCCACATAGTCTGAATACTGCTCAGAAGACAGGTTGAAACGGCGGATCCGCACATTGTCTGGCAAAAGCAGCACTGGTGGGTTTCCTATAAACAATATTATGTATAATCAGGATCAGTATCAATGCCATTCACTTTACTGTTTTCAAAAACATACTGTTGTAAAGACCCATGTTACAAATGTGAATGCAGATTGCAAAGCCCTTACCCTGAGCAGCACATTCAGTGCCACGAGGTTCACCAAACGACTCAAATCCTTCAGCGCAGAAACACTCATAACTGCCTTTTGTGTTCTTACACTCCTGGGGACATGTACCATGGACTTCACACTCATTTATATCTGTTAGAAAAGAAAATATATATACATTAAATGACAAAATACTACATGTTTTGAAAATAAATGACAAGGCATAAACATTTTCAATTGGACCCTGTACAAAATTAGTACAAAATATAACTAAACAAAAGTGAAAATTAATATAATTATTTATAGAATAAAAATACCAATGTTAAGAGTTAAGGTTTACACCTGAAAACTACATAAATATGGATACTGTATGTAATCTTTAGCCATTGTGAGCTGGTACCTTCACAATTGTGTCTTTCTGTTTCCTTGGGTCTATAGCCTGGTCTGCAGGAACACAGGAAGTCTCCCTCTGTCAGGTCTGTGCAGTTGTGCTCACAAATATTGTCACTGCACGTGTATCCACTGCCCTGGTCTAAAACAGACAAACCAGCAGTTGAGAATAATGCCAGCACTAATAAGTTTGCTATGTGACAGGTTTGTGTACTTACGGCAGCCCAGCTCATCTGAGTGGTCCCCACAGTCATCATACTCATCACATGCATACTGAAGAGGGATACACTGTCCATTGCTGCATTTGTATTCTTCATCTGAGCAGGGCCCTCGTGTGGGGGTCAGGCCTAAACATACAGAGGATATCAATAGTATATGTCATGTTAACAAGATCCAGATTTGCTTCAAGAAATAAGACATACAGTTCTCCCGTCTTTCATCAGAGCCATCACCACAGTCGTCCACAGAGTTACACAGCTCATGACTGTAGATGCAACGATTGTTGTCACATCGGAAACGGAAAGGAGTCTCACACTGGATAGTTGCTAATGGAAAAGGGAATGAACAGCTTTGTTAATATGCATTACAAATACAGATACATTTTCAGAGTTAGCATGTATATCAAATGTGTGGTCATTTGATTTTTCTTTTCTTCTTTTTTGATTTTCTTTTGTATTCCAGTGCATAGAAAAAATTTACACAAGAAAGAGCTATATTTTTGTAGAAATGTTGTAGAATGACATTTTAAATCACAGTGATGGATGTGAAGAGTAATGCTGTCATATCTTACAGCAGAGGTGAAGCTCCTCATCTGAGCTGTCCCCACAGTCGTTGTCTCCATCACATTTCCACTGAGGCTGGATGCACACATGGTTCTTACACTCAAACAGGAATGGAGGGCAGTATGTGCCATTGGGATAACGTGTCGCTGAAAGTAAGAATCATTCTGATAATATCAAGTATTTCACTCCCATTTTACGAAACTACTCTTAGAGCTTAAAACATAAATATATTTTTATTTTTTTAATTTTTTTATATGGGACAGCATGTATTAATGAACAGCAGCTAGTGCCGTAAATACACCGGATTATAGCTCAGAGCTAATTTCCATTCGTAGTCCCCAGTCACTCACTCACTTTCACACCGGCTTCCTGGTGTTCCCCAGCGGTCTCCCATCCAGGTACTGACCAGGCCCTACCCTGCTTAGCTTCTGAGGTCTGATGGGATCGGGCATCCACAAGGCGGTATGGCCTTATGTATATATATATATAAAGGGACCATGACTATGACATACCATATAACATACATCTATGGACATAATGCACTTACGGCATGACACTTCATCTGTATAATCCAGACAGTCAGCATTTCCATCACATTTAAATCGTTCAGCAATGCAATGTCCACTGCCACATTGGAAATAACCAGGATGACAAGTGCGCAACTCTGTAACACAAACAAAAAGCACAGAGCACAAACTGTAACTTGTATTATCGCCCAAAGCTCCATTAATTTTCCAAAGTTCATTATTTGTGAGTTAGTTATTTGCATTAAGACAGCAGTAATTTATGTCAATAGATTTTAAAATAATGTCGCCTGGTGGTCCTCCTTGAGTTTTATGGCGTCTTTGTTTTGTTCAGCCCTGTGTTACTCTAAACAGCCAGACTCAGGCCCAAACAAAAAGCCTTCACTCACCACAGTCTCTTTCATCTGAATTGTCCTCGCAGTCGTTGTCATGGTCACAGACCCAACGGTCGGGAATGCAGCGGAGATTGTCACAGCGAAACTCACTCTCTGTGCATGCGCGTGGAGCTGACAGGAAACATAAAACACACATTTCACACTATGTTCTTTAAAGAGGAGTAAGACATATCAAAACAATAAGCTTATACAGAATTCAAACAGCCAAACAGCCTTTTTACTTTGCAACAAACATATTTCAATTTCTTGTATCCTAGAGGTGGAAGTGAGAACGAAGAAGTACTTAAGGTCTCAGAGTAAAAGTACTGTTACTTTGAAATACTATTACTCATATAGAAGTTATTGAGTATTGAACTCACACTTCATACTGCAACTATAATTAGGACCACTACTACATACAATCCAAAACCAAAACCTTTAGCATGCTAACAACTTTTCTACTTTGGTCATTAATCAGAAACAATTTTAGGGATGTTCAGGATAAAAATTAGGTACATTTTCTTCAAATGTTACTCAAAAATGTACTAAAGTAAAAAATGCATTTTCTAAAACAGAAAATGCATTCAGATTGTACATCTTAAGTAAAATGTCCTATTCCATGTTTTTCAAAAACAAGAATTTGTAAAGAGGTAACCCTGCATCCTATCTGCAATTTTAGAGGGTTCAGCTATGAATAAGGAGAGTTTTATAATTCTCCCCATATTTTGAACTCTTACGCCAAACTAGTATGGTCAGCAATTACTTTACCATGAGCTCATAAGTTCCCATGATGATTTACCATCCCTCTTTCTCCTTAAAGAAACTAAATGATCCTTTTAACTGGCATGTTCTCAGACTTGTTTAAATTCTCAAGGGCAAAGGGTGACAGACTCCCTCACTCCTAGTTTCTGACACACCGAGGACAGGCTGTTTCTGGCAGCTGATAAGGCACTCAACTGTCTACCAAAGTGTTGAGCCTCTTACAAAACCTCCCTGCATCTGATAAAGTGATAGCAGGACTATCCTTCACTATCAGTACTCCTCTTTCATTTGAACAATTCACAGGTCCACAGCTAAATCCCACAGTAAACCTACTAAGTACATACTTATATGATATGATACATCATCAAAACAGTGTCCATAGTCTGTTAAAGATACATTACATAATTTTGATCTTATTTTTGAGGAAAACTATTTATTCACTTAATAGCATATTGTAATAGGAATAATCTGTGGAAGACCAGAACTCAATATGTCAGATTTGCTCTATGTGCCATCTGCTCCTCAACTTACAGCCCCTGAAGCAGCCATTATGACATAATGGACGCTGATAATACAGAAAAAGTGTCTATTCCAGTACTAAATCTGCTTGCACAGAGAACTAGCTACAATAAAAAGAAAAATATAAATTTGACAAAGTAAAAAAAAAAAGTAAAATACCAATAAATGTTGGTAATGATATGTTTAACAAAGCAGAGATAATTGCAAGACCCACTGTTTCAAACTTATAGCAAAATGTTTAAAAACAGTTTTGAACTTTTGTTTGTTGCAGCATTACAACATTAGCATGGAGAAGTGAGTACATTTTTCAGTTAGACAATTATTATAAAAGTCACTCACTGCAGCTGCGTTCATCTGAGTTGTCACCACAGTCATCATCTCCGTCACACCTCCATCTCAGAGGGATGCAGCGGTGGTTGTCACAGTGAAAGTCTCCACTGGGGTTACAGGTCAGTTCATCTGAGTCGTAAGTAAAGACATAAAATCCTCTGTCAACAATGTTACAAATCAACAAACCAATAAAAAGTCCTAAGCCAAGTCAACTTAAATTCTGTGGTGTTTTGTTGCTTCTTACTTTTTCCTTATAGACTTTTCATGAATATTAAAAGCCAATTGGTTCCATCTCAGGGCCCAAAGTTATTCTGCATATTATAGTCAGATTTCATTGTAGTGCTTACAGCTTATATGGAAGTAAATCTATACTTATTATATGGGTCAGATAAAATTTTGGAAAATGGCCCTAGGCTGAGTTAATTAAGTACCTTGCCTGTACATATACTTTATGAGTATTAAAGTCTAACATTTATTTGAGCAAATATAAGTAAGTGTGTAAGTTTGCTTTAAATTGTATAAGAATACAGCAAATAAACATACAGCAAATAAATGTTCCAAAACATCAAAATTAGAGTGGATTAGTGGGATACTTCAATAATGATGAAAAAGTCAGTTTGGGATGGAAAACATCTTGTATTTTAATTAAAGTGCAATCATCACGGAGGGAGTAAAGCAGCATGCCTAAGACAGATGGGTGACCTCCTTCTCCTGCACTATTTGCTGCAGAGGATAAGACCTCATGGATGAGAAGCACAGACGGGAGAGGAGCGGAGGAGAGCTGTCTCTACCACACGGTGCTGGGGGTCAGAGATAGAGCGGTGTTAGCCAGTCCCGGCCTCAGAGCCCTCCACCTGGCCCATCTGCTGCATTCTTACGGGAAGATTAGCACGAATCTCCCCTCCTGCGCCGGCATGGCACTAATGGAGCGAGGGCCTCTGATAAGAAATGGGAGGGCCACAGCAAGTGTGTTTGGTTCGTACCAAAGTACAAAGAAACTTGTGTGAACCCTGCCCCCGTGCAAGGACAGAGCACCAGCCCTCATTCACACACATGCGTATATGCAGAGCCATACACTGGACAGATCATAAATCTGCAGAGAGGAAGGGAGTGGCAAGTGCTGGGGGAGGGAGAGCAGTGAGACATCTCCATCAGCACCTCCCACTACCAAACTACCTAACAACCACAGGAGGCTGAGGTGCAGCTAATTGCCCTTCACTCATTCTTAAAGCACTCAATCTAGTCTCCAGAAAGTCTTTTATGGTATTCACCCATATTTTCTATATTATTTTAGGATATTATTAAAATTGTTATATTTTATTTTAATTCAATTAACACTTGAATTATCATACATCATATAAGCACAGTCGGAGTTCTTCTAAGGTATTGGCCCTATCACAAAGTTGTTAAGATACAGTACCCAGATCTGTAGTGCAGCCAAAAATCCTCTAGTTTAGGGGTAAATGTCTGTGAATTGTGCCACAAAGCTCCTATATTTTACAGTGGTACAAATACTTATGAAACTAATTATTAGTTGCATTTTTTTTTACTGACCATTGTGGCTGAAGGTCACATTAGGCTTAAGGTTGCAATTGGTTTAAACCATGCCTAATGTTTTGAATCCACACTAATGATCGTAATATAATGAACGTTCCTGACAATTTCATCCATTACTTTTTCAGTTATCTAGCTGAGAAACTCAAAAACCGACCAACAAGCAAATAAATGCTGACAAAACATAACCTCTCTTAACAGAAATAATAATTAACAATTGCTGCTGAAAACTGAGCAAAAACAACAGATGGAATATTTTACTACTTCTTAGTAGTAAATATGTAATGGCTGCAAAATCCTTAGAGGATCTATATTCAGCTTCATGGTTGAGTTTTCAGTTAGTTTACTCACCACATCCCTGCTCATCACTGTTGTCTCTGCAGTCATTTTGGCCGTTGCACACAGACCAAAGAGGCACACAGCGGTAGTTGGTCTTACAGTCAAATTCGGTGTGGTTGTCACAGCGATATGATGGTCCCACTGCAAATATGAAGAAAGGGAAGCTTGAGTTATCAACCGGTTCAAAGGTTAGAATGGAATAAGCAACAATAAAAAAAAAAAAAAAAATGTTGGGATGGCTGATTATCACTGGTAACATATACAGTACTAAATTTATTGGCATATAGAAAACTGTAAGCTATAGTGCTCTCCTTATTCTTAGGCACATGAGAAAGCAATATATTGATCTCTGTCTCTAAGTATATTTGCTTACTACACTCCTCCAGTGGCTCATCAGAGTTGTCCCCACAGTCATCATCCACGTCACATTTCCAGCTCTGGGGAATACAGCGCCCGTTGCGGCACTTAAAGTGTCCTGGTCGGCAGGTCCTGTTTGAGCAGTGGGCTGGGTCTTCATCAGACTGATCACCACAGTCATCCTCACTGTCACATTGCCACGACTCTGGGATACAACGCTTGTTTGCACACTGCCATTGGTGAGTTTCACATTGGTGGGTTGCTAGAAGAAAAGGTGGACAACCTGACTTATTATCACCCTTTATTTTTCCACCTCTTCTGTTTGGCTACTATTACAACTACTGTATAGCGTACCACAGAGTACTGGGTCTTCATCAGAACCATCGGGGCAGTCATGGTGGCTGTTGCACAAGAAGTGAGGACTGGTACAGTTCCCATCGTTACACTGAAATTGTCCGAGCCTGCAGTGTCTAGTGGGACACGTGGAGGGCTCATCTGAAGCGTCCCTACAGTCTGCTTGACCATCACACTTCCACCAGATAGGAATACACCTGTCGGATTAAGACATGACATTGTTATCTGGTTGCATTGATTCTTTTGTTTGTTTGTCTGTTAGTAAGATAACTCAAAAACTCATGGTCAGTCTTTATTAACATTTTTAAGAAAGGAATGATTAGTTTTAATGTGGATTGTCTGGATCCAGGGTTTTTTTTACAAGGATTCTGTACCATGCAAGATTTTGTATAATTTTCTGTTTGCAACACATACAATTTTCATAAAACTTTCATAAAACTTTCAGGAGAGGTCACAAATGGGGAAAGAAACAAATGACTAGTTTTTGGTGGGGGTCACTGTATGGATCTAGAGCAGAGCAGTAATACCTTATCAGCTTTTAGTTATTATTATTTATTATTATTATTATTTTTTAGGAGATCAGTAAGGATAGAATTCAAATGAAAATACAAGTTAAGATTCTTTAGCGTAATCAAGGAACAATGCCTGGTAAATAATTAGTGCATTTCCATTTTTCATTCATCTGCTTTAGATTTGCATGGTATAAAATCCCACACTTTATGCTAAACAGATTAGCATTCAATGACAGGGATCCAGAGGCATATTCATTAAAGTCTCTACATAATATACAATATCCACTGTACGTAAACAGGTATTTAAGAAAGGGTGACAAACCGTTCATTGTTGGCACATCTGTACTGAGTGCTGGTGCACATGGGAAGGCAGCGGGTCACTCCTCCAATCTGCACACTGAGGAAGTGGTCCGGGCACTCACATGTGTGTTCTCGCCCTCCATGACCAATCAAGCATAGGTGAGAACAGCCTCCATTGTTCGTTGCACAGGGATTGTTTACTACCAGAGGAAGAGTGAGAGGGTCAGAAAATCTCAATTCAACATCACTGAGCACACACAGGACAGGTATTGTTTGACTAAAAAAGCGTGGAAAGAGGATTTGAAACTGAGGATTTGATTTTTGAGCTTTTACTGTAACTTACCAATAGGTTGTCTGTAAGGATGGCACACATGGATATCAAATGGTCTGTGTGTTGTGTTAACTAATGCCTCACGTCCAGATCCATCATATTTGTTGCCCTTTTCCACTGTGCGGGTGTTCCAGTCAGTCCAATATACTGTGTCCTCAAATACAGTGAGGGCAAATGGATGTGGCAAATTTCCATCATACACTGCGTGTCTGTGGCGGCCATCCAAATCTGAGTATCTGTAAAAATTAACAAGAGTTATTGATGTATTTATGGTCAGCCCGTAAGAGAATGCTTACTTTTGGTTAAATCCACTCACTCAATGTAGTTCAGATGTGCATCAGACCAGTACAGCTTGTCATTAGTGTAGTCAATAGTGATCCCATTAGGCCACTCTAACTTGGTGGTGATAATGGCTGTTTTGTTGGTTCCATCCATCCCGACACGGCCAATGAATGCTTTGTCTCCCCAATCTGTCCAGTATACATATCTAAAATGAACCAACAAATAAGAAGTTTAGATGACATTTTAGAATATAACAAAGTAAATAATAAATATTTGTCATGCTACACACTGAGGTCATAAATGTAAAAAAGGAAGGAGAAAGCAAGACTAACTGCATTAATTCGAAAATTGGAGTTTTATGAAATAGTACTATGAAACTGACTTATGTACACATCACAAAAAGGGATTATAGTTGCTTGTTTTCTGTACCGTTAACAATTTAAATGTAATTAATATTACTTTAAGAACAGCTGTTCCCAAATGATGGGGCGAAACCAAAAAGGGGGCTCGGGAAGGTTGATTATAATTCCAATCTTTAGCTTTTTTGAAACTTAAATATTGTTTATATTACCAAACTTTTACCTACCCATATTTTGGATGCAACACAATCGCCCTTGGGTTTTCAAAGCAGTAAGTGTTATTGGCATCTACACAGTGTTCAGCCAGTTTCTTTACAAAGCGGCCATCCAGTTCACTAACTTTGAGACAATCCAAGAAGCTGTCCACCCAGTAGAGTTTCCTGGCTACCCAATCCACTGCAAGCCCCTCACCCTGGAGTACTCCATTGAACACCACTTCTCTGTTGCTGCCATTGTATGACATTCTCTCAATAACCCTGCGGTTTACATCAATCCAATACAAACGCTTTTCCACACGATCAAAATCCAAGGCTACAACACTGGTCAGGCCCTGGAGGATCAGAGAGTAGGCCTCTCCATCAGTGGACAGGTTCCTCAGGTAGTAGCGGTTGCTGAAGATGAGGTATGGTGAGATGTTGCTGTTCTGGCGGCAGCTGTGTCCGTCGGGCTCTCGAAGATATCCAGGAGCACACTTGCACACGTAGGAGCCTATAATGTTCTCACACACTTGGCTACATACATGTGGTGTTTCTGCACACTCATTTACATCGTCACAGGTTTTGCCATCGGACATGAGACGGTAACCCGGACGACAAGTGCAGATGAAGCTTGTGGGTGTGTTAGTGCAGTTATGATCACAATTGTGAATAGATGGATCTGTGCATTCATTTATACCTAAAGAAAGAAAAAATGTAAAAAAGATATTATCCACAAAGAATTCTTCGACATATTTCTAAGTGGGGCTTTCATATTTCTGTAAAAATGCTCACCACATCCTTTCTCATCGCTATTATCAGAGCAGTCATCATTTCTATCGCACACCTGCTGAAATGGGATACAATGTCCATTTTCACATCTGAACTGTCCGGGAGGACAGGTAGGGGCTGGTGTGTGGCACCTGTGTTCAAGTTCATCAGAGTCATCACCACAGTCGTTATCCCCATCACAGACAAAATCATGAGACACACAGCGGCCATTTTGACAGGTAAACTGGTGCTGCTGACAGGGCTGGTAGGTACAACTCTGTTCATCACTGCTGTCCCCACAGTCATTACGCCGATCACATCTGAGGTTAGAGGACATGTTGTGCATACAGTATTAGCTTTAGCACTTAAAAATAACAGTAAAAAAATAACGTTTTTAAAAAAAAAAGTCTACTTTACCTGTATGAGCTGCGTATACAGAGCCCATTGCTACAAGTGAAATCATTGACACCGCAGGAGCTTCGTGAGCAGTTTTGATGCTCATCTAATGCATCTGCGCAGTCTGCATCACCATCACAGACCCAATCACGGGGGATACACTTTCTCTGAGGAGGTTGGTTGTTTACACAAGTAAACTCTGAATTTGAGCATGTGCGATTTGCTGGAAATAAAACAGGTACATGTTAGGAAGTAGTGACAATAGGTAAATTATACTATTCAAATGTTTCAACTAGTGACTTCTACAGTGGCCTAAGCTGATGACTTCAGCTTTTGGCATCTTATTGTTTGGGTATCACAGAGGAAAGAAGTACAATGTAACAAGTGAAGCAGGAGAAATCGGGAATGCCAACTACTTCCTCTACATAGCTTTATCTAGAGACTAAGAGGCCAGTGATTGACTGCAGGTGTCTTGCACTGCAACACCCGCAGTTGTATATCTTAATCATTACCTCAATATATTGAATAAAGGTCTACACTGTTTAGGACAAGTGAGAATGTCAGATGAAGAAACAAATAAAATGGCCTTCTAAAATCCGTACCACAGTTGTGCCGCTGGTCCTCATCACTCATGTCGCCACAGTCATTGTCCCCATCACAGATCCAGGATGACGCAATGCACCTCCCATCATCACAGCGAAACTGGTCACTGTTGCAGGTTCTGGCAAGTGTTGCTGCAAACCATAAAAAACAAATAAGGACCCTTAAAAGATCATTATTCCGAAGTCATTATAACTGCGTGTGAATGTTGTGATTGTGAACACTTTTTAATTAAGTCTTAGTAAATATCTTGGTGCATCCCCCACAACTTTTCAGTTAATAAGCGGGGTACAATTAAACCTTGGCAGAGTTTTCATTATAGTCATGGCAACTCCACATTCCCATGCATGGTGAGCTGTCTAAACAAAAGCCAAAGTGAGGCTGGGTAACTGCTGGTGGACAAAAGGAGGGGGAGGAGCTGTTTGTCACTGCACACTGAGGGGCGTCACCTCCGAGGAATGCAGACCACAATGGGAGGCCTGACTGACCACATCACCAACAAAGAGATACACCACTGACTCACTCCCAGCTTCATATCGGAGGTCCTGCACCAGTACACAGATGCAGACACCAGGACAGTCTCGCACTCACAATAGCAGAGCATCTGATGGGGGGAGGGACTGACAAAACTCAATAGGGTTTTCTGAGGAGAAGTCACTCACTGCAGGAGTGGGGTTCATCAGATCCATCAGCGCAGTCCACTCCTCCGTCACAATACCAGTGGGCTGGGATACACCGACCACTGGAGCAGCGAAACTCACTTTGGGAACATGTGGCTCCAACTACAGACAGACATGCAACAAAAACAAATATATAACATGGTCATTAGATTCATGATAAGGATAATTGATGTTTATTAGTTTAAATGTGAGTACAATTAAATGTTTTTGGTCTAGTTAAAGTTGCATAGTATATACCTTATTCCCCCAAAATGTGTCAGATTATTAATGAACAGACATTTTATTAAATATGTCCATTAAGGCTATTGGTTTATTTATCAAGCTTTTAATGATTGGCCCTCTGCCCTTATTAACACTGTCAAAATAATGGCTGTCACTTACAGAGAATGGTTAATTCATTGCTGCCACCGATGATACTGTCCAAGCATTCATGCAATATAGTGAGGTGCTGATAATTGCCATTTATTTTAGGAAATAAGGTGTCAAGCTTTCAGGATGTTCAATTTATTATTATTCTTAAATATACAGTATAATTATATTTCCTGGGTCATCCTGATTGTTTGTGAACTCACCACAGTGAGTAGGGCTCTCGTCGCTCATATCTCCACAGTCATTGTCTCCATCACATAAATATGACCGTGGGATGCAGATGTTTGTAGACTGGCATTTAGTCTGCGCTGGCTGACATGTTCTCTCAGCTGGAAATGATAAATGAGACAAAAGTATTATTATTACATTATTACTAACAAAATATTATTTTATAATCTATTTTAATCAGTGCATATTTTCAGACTTACGGCAGTTTTGCTCATCTGAGGTACCGTTGTCGTAGCAGTTGTTGATGCCATTACACACATACTCTTTAGCAATACAGCGTCCATTACTGCAAGCAAACTCTGTGTTGGGATCACATGGTCTAAATAGGCAGTGCACCTCATCACTGTTGTCTCCACAGTCATCATAGTGGTCACAGCGGTAGTGATAGGGCACACAGCGTCCATTACCACAAGTAAAGACTGTAGGCTCACATGTGTGAAAGGCTGCCAACCAAAGACATAAAAAGCTTAGCATATAGGCCTCTAGGTATTTAGTTAAGTTAAGTCAGAAGTTTGTACAGTTTTACCTGACAAGCTAATAAAGGATGATAGCATCTGAGGGACTGCATGCAATGAAATAAGTACAAGGTTGATTAATTTGTTAGTGCTAATTAGTTTGATTAATTGTTAGATAGTTGAGGAAATTTTTGTCTACAAGACTGCAAGCATACACACCGTTATTTTTTAAATCAATCTTGGGTCCTTAGGCAGCAAAATATTTAGATTGAGAAATTAAGCTTGTTAGTGTTAAGTTAAAGAATCAAACAAAAAAAGGAAGGGTTGAAAACTAATAAATAAATGTAAATAGTACATTTAGTTAGTAAAGTAATGAACTTAAACAAAAGCAAATAATTAAACAAGAAATTAGGTAACTTCTTACCACACACTCTCTCTAATTCATCACTCCCATCTCCGCAGTCATTGTCATTATCACATTTCCACTGGGCGCGGATACACCGGCCGTTCATACAGGTGAACTGGCCTGGCTGGCAGCGGGTCCCATTGTCAGGTATACAATGCTTGTTGTCAGCCAAGTACCAACGTCCCTCTGATGGACACTGGCACTCAGCTCCACTGGGCCCTGAGGGAAATAAAATCACAGAAAGCAATCATATATATCACAAGTATTAGTAGATGATATGGATTATAACCTCATTGATAATCATTGCGACAAATAGTTTGTGCTGCTTTTGTTTGCTAACCAGTTCTGTATGTATTAATATGCATGCAGCATATACTGTATATGTTATTGTATTAGGTAACTGCATTGAGAAACCTCAATAAAAACAAGTAGTCTATAAGAAAAGAAAACATAATTTACCTGGTGTACAAATGTGGCTACAGCCACCATTAAACTGTTGGCAGGGACTGTCACACTGCTGTTGCTTGCGGCTGGCTAAAACATGGACATCCATTGGACGAGATGGCAGGTTCTGAACCATCACTATCTGGTCAGACCCATCATGCTTGTTTGCCCGATAAATGCTACGTGTATTCCAGTCTGTCCAGTAGATGAACTGACCAAACATGGTCATGGCAAATGGGTAGATGGCCGTGCCTACAATGACCTCACGATTGGAGCCAGTGAGTGAGGATCGCTCAATCTTCTGTCTGATGTAGAACAAAATATTAATGAGACCAGAGAAAAGAACCAGAGACACATATTCTTAAAACATGAAACATTTTCAGATCTTACAAGCTGGCGTCTGCCCAGTACAGCCTTTCTTCCTCGTAGTCCAGAGTAAGGCCATTAGGCCACACCAGACTGCTGTTGACAATCTCCACTCTAAAGTTGCCTCCTAAAGTGGCCCGTTCAATTTTTGCATGAGTTCCCCAGTCTGTCCAATACATGTATCTGGCAAAAAGTGGAGAATCATGTTCAGTTCTAAGACATAATCCTATCGTTAACAAATTAAAGTGTATTGAGTTAACCTTACCCCCTACAGGGGTCCAGCATGATAGCTCTTGGTCTGGACACATGGGCAATAATAGTCCTCTGTGAGCCATCCACGGACATAGAGCTGATGCTCTGATTTACAAAGTCACTATAATAAATTCTTTTGTTTATCCAGTCATAGGCAATCCCATCAGGAGCCCCGAGATCTGTAAAAAAGAAAATAATGTTAGGAATATGTCACAAATCTCAGTGGATCTCAGTGTGATGACCGAGTGAGGCTAACCTGAGGCCACCTCTACAGGTGCTGACATAGAAGACGTCAGGCTGATGTAGCTTATTTTGCTTGCTCCTGAGCCCACACTCTGTGTGAAGTAGATCCTTCTGTCAGTCAAATCAAAATCTAGTGCCACTGATGTGCGTGGCACATTGACCACAGGGAACGGCAGTGCATGGTCTTCAGGATCTAGACGTAAGCTGCGCACTGTGCTCTCGGTGGTGTAAATGAGATAATCGTCTCTAGAAACTACACAGCTTTCATTATCTGCTGCAAGATTCCCAAAAGCACAGCTGCATTTTTTACTCTGGTGACTTGAGTCAGACACTGGAAAAGCAAAGCAGAAGTGGGCACAGCCTCCATTGTCCACCATGCAGGGATTGTGACTGAGTTCCTCTGCACTAGTGGGCTGGATACGCTGATCAAAAATTGTAATATCCCTTAGCATGTTAATGTTATCCCTAATGACAGCAGGCTGCTCTGTGCTGCCTGGCTCTTTGCTTGATTGAAAGACCTTCTTGAGGTTCCTGTCCACCCAAATGATGCTGTTCTCAAACACTGAAATGCCATAGGGAGTTGGGTAGCGGCTGCCATACCTCACTATTTCTGTGTCTCCTCCATTGGGACTAACTCGAGCAATCATATCCAACGAATCATCAACCCAGTACACATAGCCAGTCAGCCAGTCCAGTGCTAGACCTCGTGGGGTGATAATTCCTGATGATACTAATATTGTGCGGTTAGTACCATCCAAAAGTGTCCGCTCAATTTTGGGATTTTGACCATAATCTGCCCAGAATAAGTATCTGTTTTTTGGGTCTACCACAATGTGTCGTGGCATGTCCACTTGGGTCTTCAGAAGCACTCTTCGAAATGTCGTGTTGATACGAAGAACTTCCAAATATGTCTCAGTCAAGAAAGCATTGGTGAAGTACAGGTTACCTGAAGAGAAATTTAAGAAGCTTATACATGGAAAATAATACAATAAAATTAGTAAGCTTTCACAGCAGATATTTTAATCTTTACTGTAATGTATAAGCAATAGAACTAAGGGTTTGTCAGGTGATGACAAAATTATAATATGTAGCTAAATATGCATTTTGCTTGAATAAACATTATACCTGCGGCCCAGTCTATAGCAATGCCTCGGATCCCATTGCGTCCTATACCAGATGTTACAAGACTACGTAATCCTGACCCATCTGGCTTTATGCGTCTGACCCCGTTCTGTGCAGCTACTGTACTGCTGAAGTCACACCAGTAGATAAAACCAGACGCCATGTGGACATCAACATGCAACGCATTACGACCTGCAAGAGCATCGTGAATGATATTTCCATAGACAATTTATTATACTATATTATCTAATAGATTGATATATAGTAGCTGACTGACCTCTTCCAGCCACAGGCACCATGGCCTCAGAATGGTCTGCCCCTTCCAGACTAAAACCTTTGATGGCAGACAGTGTAGAGATGACAACAAATGACTGGTAGGGAGCACAGGTCCTGTTGTCTGTATTAAGTCTAAAACCTGTGGCACATGCACAGGTAAATAGTCCGCGTGGCTGAGGCAGGCAGAGCTGCTCACATACACCTGCATTATTGGTGCAGCCATTTGATGTACCTACAGAGGCTGAGTTTAAAATTGAAGCAGAGAAAAATGCGAGGAAAAATTAGTTGTTTTTATTGTGGACGTACTGTAATCATGATAACATGCTTCTTACTTACTCTCTCTGTAATGTACTTTTAAAACTCTGAGTCCAGATACATTGTCTCGTAATACAACTCTGTTGGCACCAGTGGATTTATCCACACGCTCAATGACCTCAAAATCCCGGTCAGTGAAGTATAGATAGTCCTGATAGACAGCCACACCCCAGGGATGAGACAGACCTGTCACTATAGTGATGCGGTTAGTGCCATCTGGGTCACCACGCTCAATCTGCAATTATGACATAAGCATTGAGAATTCAAATGCGTGAGATGATGTTCACTTAAGGAGATGATAAGTGAATACATACCATGCCTGTGCTTGTAACAGCCCAGTACAGCTTATTGTCCTTGATGTCCACAGTGAGGAATTCAATGTGGTCTAAATTATTGGAGAACAAGGTGACAGGGTTTTGGCCATCCATGTCTGCAGATGCCACCTTAGCAGGGATGCCACTCTCTGTTCCCTGGTCTGTCCAGTAGAGTTTGCTTTAAACATACATATAAGGTTATGGCTAGTGATTGAGTCAGATTCTATATACTTCGGGAATTTTCTGAACTAAAAAGTAAACAATAAAAGTTTTAGTTTCTCAAAATTGAAACCGCATAGACATTGGTTTCTTTTTATCCAATTTTCTCCACATACAGTCCAGATCATTAATCAGTTTGATCTATCTAGTCTAAAAACAAATAATCAGAGTAATAATTCTTTTATGTTTGTTAGATGAAAGAGCCTGAGATGGTGCCTTTTGATTGTGCATTATTGTATGTTGCTGAGTTTGCAAGGTGCAGCCTTGTATTCAGTAACACTAGTTGAGTTCTCTCTTGTGGCAGAGCAGATGGCCATGAGGCGGCTGTTAGAGCGCAGAAGCTGTGGGGATGAGTGGCTGTGCCAGGACTGTGTTAAATGGGGCTTACCCACGTGCAGGGTCCACTGCTATGCCAACAGGACTGCCAGCGCCAGTTGGAGAGCCGTTATTCGTGATCAGAGTTTTTCGGTACTGTATCTCTCCTCTTAACTTCAAAACCTGAACAACAAAAATATTTCAATTTAAAGTGTAATATTGAGTTTACAACTACATATTTGCTGAATGTCTAGTTAGGTGAAATGCTATGTCATTAAGTATATCCTTGCCAAAATTGTGACATTTTACTACCTCAATAGACTGTGTGGCTGGATTGGTGTAGTATAGGTTCTCAGTAATCCAGTCCAAGGCCAATCCAACAGGGGAGCCTAGGATGGCGGCAGGGGCAAACTCTGTCCTGTTTGTACCATCGGACCTCACTTTGTGAATTTCACCCTATGCAAAAAGAAAAATGTGTTAATGACTTCGTGTGTCTGAATTTTTAGATTAGATTGTGTCCATATACCGTAGTGTGGTTATCATTAACTATGTTGACTAAAATTAGGTAGGACTTACTGGATGCTCCACCCAATAAATTGTCTGCTCACTGTCATCAAAATCAACATCATATCCATTCTGGAGACCGGCAACAGGAACCATAGCACCGTTGGTCTTGTCTTCTGGGTTTAGAGAAATTCCATAGATGATGCTGTCTCTTACAACAACCAGGAACGGCTCCTCAACTACAAATAAAACAAGATCAGTTGATGATTGTTGTGTTCCAGATATAACATAAACAAGACTCTGACACAGTAGTACTTTTCAATGTTTTACTCCAAAGCTACAACTTGCATAAATTCCATAACTAATTCTGAAACATGTCTAAGAAGCTAAGACTTCCTCAGGGGGAATTTGCTCATAGTAATCCCGAACCTTGTGTTTCCATGCATGATATTTGGCACAATATAAGGATACTAAGATAACAGGCTTTAATCTATAGGAAGGATTGACTGGCAAAAGTTCATTCCACAATCTGATTTGTATTGTCATCAGAGATTAGCATCAGTGAGTGGTTGTGGGGCATTTTCATTCTTGGATAATCACTGGCCTGGGGGAGATAAAGTTCTGCTTGGCTTGAATGGGCTGAAACCAGAGATGAGTTAAGCTGTTACCTAAAGGAGACTTTGAATTAAAGGTCGCTTGTCTTAACACACAGTTATGGCCCTTGATATGTACAACTGGAAAAAATTAATAGGAGGCTGTTGACAACTACCTGGATCTATCACCTAGCATTACACGTTGATTCTTACCAAAATAGTAGCAAATACAGAGCAAATACAAGAACAGCAGGTCGTGATGTAGTAAGTTTCTGTATAAGGCAATTACATTATGTGTCTGTTTGTACATATCCTGTGTCTGAACTCTGAACCTTCCTTTTCATCCAAGAAAGAGATGAATGGTTTGCTCCTTTTGGCAGGAACCATACAGTACCTCTCAAGCAGTTGATTTGGTCTTCTGCCAGTGTCCAGCCTGAGGGGCACGCACACGAAAAATAATTTGGTCCCACAGCCGAAAGCAGACAGATATGAGAACAATGGCTCCTTAAACAGTGATTTTCACCTGGGAGAAATGTGACAATATAAGCATCTAACTGTATAAGGTAAATGTGACTATAATTTTCTTTTTGTTTTGTATATAGAGTTTTATTGCTTGACAACACCTGCAGGCTGCCTGGCGGGGTGCACTGCCACTAGACCCATGGGCTGGGGGAGGTTGAAAAGCATCACTGTCTGATTCTCCCCGTGCCACTTATGGGCTCGCATCACACGGTTGATGTATCTGTCGGTCCAATATACAAAATCCTCAAAAATGGTAATTGCGTGGGGATGTTGCAGTACCTTTTTATAGAGAGTAGCAAAAAAAAGCATGTCTTACACATATTATTCATCAGCAAAACTTCCCCATGCTATCTAAACATAAAATGCAAGATGCACTCACCAGATCACTGGCCAGAACCTGCTTTCTGTTGTTGCCTTCATAATCACAGTAGTCAATAAAATCCAGGTAGGCATCAGCAAAGTACAGCAGTTTGTTTGGGTAATCTATGGTGAGACCATTTGGCCAGTACAGCTTGGTGTTTATGATTGTAGTCCTCAATTTCCCATCCATGCTGGCCCTCTCAATGCGTGGGTTTCTTCCCCAGTCAGTCCAGAACATCAGGTGAGTGCTGCAAGTTGGATATTCATCTTTTAACATCAGTTGCTTTAAAGACAGAAGATAAAACTAAAGTAGGCATCGTAATCCAATATATATGCATATAAAAACTGGATGCCACTGACCTTTCTCTTGGGTCCAGCACAAGGCCCCGAGGGTTGGTAACATTTTCACTCACTAACACAGTCCGGTGGGTGCCATCGAGTTTAGACACTTCAATTGTTTCTAAGACATAGTCAGTCCAATATAAGTTTCTTCCCACCCAGTCCACCGCAAGGCTCTCAGTCACAGTCACTCCACTATCAAATATCTGAGCAGAAAAAAAAAAACATTTTCAATACAGTTTAATTACGATTTGGCTACTATTGAATCTTTGAGAGCATTTATATATTTATTTATAAAAAAAAGAAGAAAAAAAGAAATCTCACCACAATCCTGTCACTTCCATTTTTATGAGCACTCCAGATTCGGTCCTGGCTTGTATCAGACCAGTACACCCGGTCTGTAACCGAATCAAAGTCTATGGCCACAATGTTGCGTCCATCACGAACCAGTGAGCGTACCACATTGGGCTGACTTGAAATGTCATCCTGCACAATCTGATTTCGACTGGCCACAAGCAAATATGCTTGTCGGGAATCTGTGACAGAACATTGTCCAAATCTGTGTAACCCATTTTCATTCAAATAAGATCCTTTATCAGCTTGTCTAACACAAAGAAACACCAGGGCACTTAAAAAGAGTAGACTCAGATGACAGTGCTTAGGGAATGTGCCTTCGCCCAAATAATGTACTATTGTATTGCAAAGTCTTTCAACAGGTTATCTGTCTGGAAAAGGAGCTCATGTCGGGCACGCTCTCCATAAACAGTTCTTTGTTGGTGATTATGTCCTAATTAAACCAGGGATGGCCAGTGAGTGACATATATGTTATTTGTCTTATCTATAGAAATCGGAGCAGCCAACAAAGACACGGGAGAAGAAAGACCATGTCAGGCTTGCAGTCTAGAGGCCAAGCATACCCTAATTATACTTCATTCTTGCCCATATGCCAGGAAAGCAAAGAAAACTAGGTTAAATTATACATAGGAAAATTATCCAGATATCCGTATTTTTCAGGACTGATCAAGAGCCCATTTCCTGCTTGTACTGAAATATGAAAATTGTGTCAGTGGCCTTACCTGATGCCTTGCAGGTACGCTGGTCTGCCTCGAGGGTGTAGCTATCTTGGCAGTGGCAGCGGAAAGACCCTCGCTCGTTAAAGCAATGTTGGCTACAAAGTCCAGGGGGATTACACTCATCGATGTCCTCACATGTCTTAGAGTCATTGCTAAGTTGATATCCAATTGGGCAAGTGCACTGAGCCCCAAAAGGGCCCTGGATACAACCATGAGTGCAGCCTGCATTGTTGTCTGAACAGCTCTCCTGATCTGGGTGGAAGAGGAAAAAGAATGAATTACAACACATACATGTATGTGTATAGTAAACATCATATTTATGAACATTTATTAACATTATAATGATGCCCCTAAAATGATTTAGCCAATGCATATTGACTGTATATTTTCATATATATACATATTTATATATACAATCAACTTAACTAAAAAAATCAAGCACATAATTTATTACGTGTTCAAATTACTTAACAAAAATTAGCTTGAACTCTATCATTAATAAAATTTAGTGAAGCGTTTGTAAAAAAAAAAAATTTAACTATTTGAATAAATGATTAAGTGTTGTTTCCTACCTGGCAAGGGCTCATCTGATGATATTGAGAAAGAATGGCAGGAAAGGAAGATCACAGATTGTGTTTAGATTAATACAGTTTAAATCACAGACATGCTTGATTTTACAACACGACAAACAACATTTAACATATTTTTTGTCAAATAAAGACATTGTTCTTCAATAAATCAACAAATATGATTGTGTCAAATGATGTGAAATTTGATTTAACCAACCAGTTACTATTTTTAGGTCAACAACATAAAAAAAATCTGACTTACTGCAGAGTGGAGACTCATCAGCACCATTGGGGCAGTCAGGGGTGTTGTCACACACCTTGGTGAGGTTTACACACACACTGTGACCAGGGCATTGCCATTGCCAGCTGGGACATCGGAAAGGTGGTGTCGGACAGTCCCGTTCATCGCTCATGTCTCTGCAGTCATTGTCACCATCACAAATCCAGCTGCGCAACACACAGTTTCCATTGTCACAGCGGAAAAGTGTAGAGGGGCAGGTGCGTGGTGGACAGGCATGGTGTTCGTCACTGCCATCTTCACAGTCCGGGTGACCATCACATTCCCAGGTCGAGGGCACACAGCTGCCATCAGACTGGCACTGAAATTCACTCTCTTGATGGCACATCCCTGGTGGTCTTGTAGCTGGGAGCAAACACAAATTGTCAACATACGCATCTATTTAGATCTATTATAAACTTTTATTCTTTAAAGTAATTTGTTGGCTGTATCTGAAAACAGTAGTAAACACTGAAACACTGAAATACTTACGACAGCCTCTCTCGTCTGACTGATCATTACAGTCATAGACTCCATCACATCTGTAGTAGGAGTTGATGCACTGGTGGCCATTAGCACACTTGAACTCGTTCACTGTGCAGTTATAGACTGTAAAAGGCAGCCAACTATGTAAGTATGTTAAATCTGATATTTCATGTATTATGAATGTGTATGTATGCTGACCTGTTGTGCAACCTAAGTAATGAGATCAATACACTAAGTAGGCTTAGCAAGAGCTTTTTGAAATTTTCTTGTCAGTCACTTGACCTATACAACTTTTCCAGTATATTTAACTGGTAAACAGTTAAAAAATCATAATTAAGTACTCAGAATCCAGTAGATTGTTGGCAGCATAACTAGATGTAGCCATAGCTTAATCCATTTTTCAGATGTGTCAAATCAAACTATAAAAAAGCTTACTGCATCCTCGCTCATCAGCTCCATCTACACAGTCCCTGTCGCCATCACAGACATAAGTGGGGTCTATACAGCGATGGTCAGGACACTGAAACTGGCCAGGATGACAGGTGCCTGCTATATCTGTTAACACAAATCATTAGACACTCATTTGAGTGGATGAGATGATTTTTATGACATTTATTTCTGATGATGATAAGCAATACTCACGACAGTCGGCTTCATCTGAACCGTCTCCACAATCATTATCAGTGTCACAGCGCCAGGTATGTGGAATGCAGCGCTGGTTGGCACATGCAAACTGATTGGCAGGGCAGGTCCCAGGCACTCTTGTAGGGCAGTTACTTTCATCACTGTTATCAAAGCAGTCATTGTGCCCATCACATCGCCATGAAGCAGGAACGCAGCGCTGGTTGGCACAGGTGAATGCAGCGGGGGAGCATGTGGTGTCTATAAAGTACAATATTGTAAGATATTGCTTTAACACATTTTAGGTGTGAAAAAGTGTATTAATGTATTACTATGAACTCCACAGTTGACTTCATCTGTGTTGTCATGGCAGTCGTCAACACCATCACATCTGTAGCTGTTTGGGACACATTTGCCATTGCCACAGGAGAAGGAGTTGGCTCCACACTGGAGGGTGGGGGGCTCATTGGAAGGGTCCTCCACACAAGTCTGGTGGTTAGGTGATAGTTTCATCCCATATGGACATCCACACACTCTCCGTGAGTCAGGAGCTGGGAAACAGAAGTGGCTGCAGTCTCCATTTGGATTTGTTGGTCTGTTGCAAAGGTTTAGTACCTAAATGGTTGCAATGATTAAACATGAACTGTGAAGTTTAGTTTATAGCCATAAAAGGTGTGCTATTATTGTAGATAAAATACCAACCAATCTGTGAGTTGGAGTTGAAGGACTTGACATGCATGATGTGGCTGATTCCTCGTCTAATAATTACCATCTCCCCACCGTCAGTCTTGCGTA
Source organism: Bostrychus sinensis (assembly GCA_020698575.1). Classification (NCBI taxonomy): domain Eukaryota; kingdom Metazoa; phylum Chordata; class Actinopteri; order Gobiiformes; family Eleotridae; genus Bostrychus; species Bostrychus sinensis. Next base: position 25,072,496 of record CM036240.1, on the reverse strand, counting down.
CACGCACAATGCCACCCAGTCGCCAGTCAGTGAAATATGCATAGCCTGGATAAGAGAGGTGCAACAGAGCATAAACGTTAAGTATTGGATCTTTCATTACTTCACAGTAACTGTAGTAACCTCTTAAATGAGCATCATTAAAGCGTGAAGCACACAGTTGGTACACTCTCTGATAACATTCTTTACCTTCAAAAATAGTGAGGCCAAAAGGATGAGAGATCTGTGTGATACGATCCAAAGAAAGCCTGTTCTGTCCATCGAAATTGCTGTGTTCGATTTTATCAAAAAAAGCATCCACCCAATAAAGGCGCATTGCACTATAAGTCAAAGTAAGCAAGGAAATTAAGGTTAACAATAAATGGCATCCACTAAAGGTTATTTTTACATGCCTCTGTGATTGGTGCAGTTCTGACTTACCTCCAATCAATGGCAAGACCATTTGGCCAGCCAAGAGTAGTGTTTACAACTGACATAGCATGTGACCCGTCAGCCCAAGCCCTCATAATCTTTGCTGGTCTGTACCAGTCAGTCCAAAAAATATACCTGTAAAAAATTACAGTAATTATTTAGTTATGTCCACAGCAAAAAATAAATAAAAATACTATAAAATACAATAGATCAGTATAGTTTATTTTCTGTGTAAGTATGTATTGCATATACTTTAAAGCTTTATGTGGGAGCCAACTTAGTAGAGTTCACTACAATGCTTCTCTTCATACTAATCTCACATTCTAGACACACCAGCTTCACGACCTTAAGGCTGTTAGAAATAGCTCATTCTAAATCAGGTATATGTCTGTTATGTAGATGTATGAAAAGTTACCCCAGGATAGGGTGCACCACAATGGCTCTGGGGTTATTGAGGTTGCGTATGATGGCTCTCCTGGATTTGTCAGCTAGCTTCAGGACAGATATGCTCCTGTATCGAGGGTCAGTCCAGTAAAGGTTTTTGGAGATCCAGTCATAAGCCAGGTCCTCCACTCCTTCCACCCGATTGGCTGCCAGTACCTCCCTGCCTGTGCAGATCAAAGCAGTCAAACCACCATTTACCGCTGAGATAAAAAAGAAACACATTTAAATAAATAGGCTGTCAGATTGCATTTTCCCCAAGTGGACAGGACAGAAAAAGCCAAAGCTGCTCCAAAAACAACACGGCTGACCAGAGCACTGACATTTCCTTTTTTCTGAAGTATTGTGGATTACTACATGAATACTTCCACACTTTTACATGTTGATTGGTCAGAAGTTGAATATCATTACTGGTTTATTAAACATATATATTTTTTTATTGTTAATACTTACATCTTGTCACTCAAATCTAAATTCTTTATAGAATAGTTTTTTTTAGACTATCCATACCCTAGTCTTCTCCCGGCCCCATCAGTTACTCACTTAACTCCCTGTATAAGACTAGCCAGGCCACGTGGTAAAGATCATTGCTTAGAAATTATCTCAGGGCACATTACTACAGTCCAGTAGCCACTTCTATGTAGCATTCTGTTTTTTATTCCAATAAAGTCTTCCTATCTTGATAACCAAAATTAAACATAAGAGACACATTACTCACCAGTGCCATCTACATTTTGTTTGTAGATAATATCTTTTGTAGTGTCAGAAAAGAAGATTGCATCATCTTCGGCATTAAAGTCTACCCCAACAAAGTAGGAGGGTGACCCTGTGATGGGCAGGATAATATCTTCCTGTGAAGAAATGTTGAAGGGAATCCCTCTCACAGCCAACTGGCTAGAGAACAGCAGGAACTGCCTTACTCCTAAAAAAAAATCAGAGAAGCGGATTAGCAACAAAGCATACAGCGTGTTTGTGAAATAACTTGAATAGTGTATGGTTTATTATACCAACCGACACATCTCTTTCCATCATTATGTAGATCATAGCCCATACGACATTTGCAACGATATCCTAGTCCTCCATTGTCGCTCCTGTGGCTCAAGACACAAATCTGCTCACATCCTCCTCTGTTGACACTGCACGGGTTTGACACTGGTGGCAAAAAATAAAGTTTATATGATATTTAAAATAATTTAATTTATTTTATGCTTTGTGGGTGGAATAATGAAATTCTAGGTAAAGATGTTTTTTCCCTTTATTAGATAGAGATTGCTCAACATCATTTCATAAATGAACTTGAGGCATGGAGCAAACTCATGGGAATCAAACCAAGGCCACTGAGAATGTCAAAAGCACACACAAATGAACTGTGTACAAAAAGCCATTTGCTTTTACTTGACAGTTAGCATAATCACAGGTTTATGGGAGGACTGAGTCTTTGTGAACTGCACGATATACTAAAGTGACAAGAAAAAGTATATACCCCCTTAGCATTTTTCCTTTATTGTTGCCTTACAACCTGGAATTTAAATAGATTATTGAGAGGTTTATGTCTTTCACTTTGCATCACATGACAGCAACTATGAAAATGCCAAAAAAAAAAAAATATATTATTGTGAAGCAAATTAGAAATTTGACAGAAAAACAGAAAACTTGAGTGTGCAAAAGTATATGTACCCCCTTTTTAAAGAGGCCCCTGAGACCCGGTGTTACTCACCCTCAGAAGTCATAGAAATAGTTAGATAAGGTTGGCCTGACTGCAATTCAACTGTCTTTATGCCATAAAACACAATTTAATTTATAATTACAACATGTAAAAGATAAGGAACCACACCAAACCTGCCTAAAGAGGACCATCTAAAACTCACAAACCATCAGAGAGACAACAATAAGACCAAAGGTGACCCTGAAAGAGCTGCAGAGCTCCACAGAAAAGACTGTTGTATCTGTCCCAGGACCACTCTGAACCATACACTCCACAGAGCTGGGCTGTGTGGAAGAGTGGTCATTGCTGAAAGAAAATAATAACGCAGGACAATTTTTGAAGAAAATGGCTCAAAATGTGCTGTACAATGCATCTAAGCTGAAGGATCTTGAGCTGTTTTTAGATGAAGAATGAGCACAAATCCCAGTGATTTTATGAACCAAGCTCATAAACACTTATTGTAGAAAAGTTGGAGCTGAAAGTCCTTCAGAAGGTGGTTCTACAGAGGACTAACTTGAGGGGGTACATACTTTTTCTTGACACTGTCTTGGGGAGACATTGACCTCCATTTGATGTTGTTAAGTTAGCTTTGTTGCGAACACTGGTGCCTACCATATGGCTGTTTGAGCTGATGTATGACAGCTACTCCATGTGGAGTCTGAGACGTACGATAGACCACTTGAGGGCTGCTGTCAATGAATTTATTAGCTTTCATCACAGCCATCTTTGTCCAATCTGTGAAGTAGACAGTGTGTTCAAACAGAGTAATGCCAAATGGGTGTGGGATTACAGCTCCTCCATGGACCACAGTTTTCCTTGAAAAGAAAATGTAAAAAAGAATTACATTTAATTGTGAAAAGAATAACTAACGTTTTAGTGTTGATAATTTATTTGTATAGCTTCTTTACCTATGAAGCCCATCGTATGTCGCAGTCTCTATGTAGTCATAGCGGCTATCAACCCAGTAAATACGCTTGGAGTCAATATCAAGTGTGATACCAGCTGGCCAGCCCAGTTTACTCCGAATAATGCCATAACGGTTGGTTCCATCCATAAAAGCACGTTCAAGGCCTGGTTGTCCATTTACTGCTTCCCAATCAGAAAAGAACATATACCTGGAATAATGTAAGAGGGAGGAAAACATTTTAAATACAAAGGCACCCAAAGAAATATTGTTTATGTGTAATGACTTCAATAAATATTAGGTCTACAGCTGAATGAGTTTCCAGGTGGGTGGCTAATGCTCACACCAAAGACATTCATTCAAGTTTAACAATTTATCTGTAACCACCTGGCTTTCCGCCCCCTTGAACTATACTATTGGATTACAATGAGGGTCATCACTTACATTGCTCCTCACTAATCCACCCGGGGCAATCTGCTAATCTCACACACACACCCATTATTCCACACCAATGAAGCACGACACAGATACAGTATTAGGAATGAGTGGATGGTTGAATGGATGACTAGAAGATGTGCTTTACCCGACTGTGGGGTCCACTGCAAGCCCTCTAGGGTTTCCGAGGTTTTCAGTGATGAGCGTGACCCGGTTACTCCCATCAAAGTCCACCATGTCAATCCTGTTGACGCTGGCCTCCACCACATACAGTTTATTGTTCACCCAATCCACCGCCAGGTTCTCCGGGTAGTCAACTGATACATTTAAAACCACCTGCACATTGGAACCGTCCATATCCACCGAAAACACCTGCATACAAAAGATTGCATTGTTGTGAGGATATTGGCCCCAGGTGCTTTATAAATAATCGAAAATTATTACAGAGAGATGTTTAAGAGTTAAGCACAGTATTACATTTATTGAAATAATTAAGAAAGCTTTTTAAATATTTTTTACAATGTTTTGAATTGGTAACTTGATCCAGGTAGGGTATACTAAATGCCATCTAAAGTGCTTGTTTTACAGAATGAGCGTCTCAGAAGAGAAGAGTACTGTTTTATTTGAAAGAAGATCTAAACAAGTAGGAAACTAAAGATGTGAAAATATCCTGGTAGTGTCACCTTTTTAGTAGTATTCACATGCCCTGTTTGCACTCACCCTACTTTTAAAATGCTCACATGTTGATAAATACAGTGACTGCATTTGTTAAAGCAAGACTAAGAAACAGTGCCATTTGTTAAACAAAGACTTTAGCCAAGGGCCAGGAATGCATAGATAGTGACTGAAAATAAATGCAGTACAATTACTTTGAACAAGATAGAGTTACAAAAATTACACCTTGGTATGTGAACATCATACCAGCATATCAGGCAGGTTTTCGAGATTAGGCCATTTGGATTCCTTTCTCTGTCTACTTCCCCTTCATTAAGTGCCCGCCGCAAAGGAGCCAAGTGCTTTTCCCATTATTATAGTATCAACATTGCTGATTTTTTAAGGATAAGTGAAGGAATTCTATCACAACTCGCTCCTGTCCAAGGATTCTCATTGTATTTGGTTAATCACTCGTAACAGAGAGTGTTAAACAGATAAATATATGAAATTCAGGGTTGCTCTAAAATACCTTATTCTGAATAGTGTCCGACCAAAATATCCTCTGAAGATTGTAATGGAAGTCCACTCCCACTGCAACTCCTCGATTTTGTGAATTAATCAAAGTATGATAGTTGTTTCCATGGATGTCCCCTAACAGCAGGTCCCTTCCATTAGAAAAAAGCAACGATGGTACTCCAGCTGGAGATAAAAATATGAATACATTAATGCAATGCACATTCAAGAGTCTAACTGAAACAACTTAGGTTAGGCAATCATAAACAAACTAAAAGCTGAACATAGCAATACTAACTTGAGACATTAGCTCTGCAGTGTCTATGCTGCTCCAGTATGTATCCCTCATGGCAGCTACAGCGATGGGAGCCTATCCTGTCTTCACACAACTGGTCACACACTCCCCACATTGAGCAGTCATCAAAGTCTTCTCAGTAAAAACAATAGTTATTTATTATTATTCAATACACACAAATTCCACCTACTTGCTTACTGGCAATGATACAAATGCATAACCACTATACCTATACAAGAGCGGGTGTTGTTGCTGACAATGTATCCAGAAGGACAGGAACAGGTACCCCCATCAGGTGAGGCATGACAGTGATGCTCACAGCTTAAAGATGTGCATCTCCAAATACCTGTACAGAACATGGAGCAAATGAAAAATAAATGTTTGTGTCAAAAATATGACAACCGACTGACTGGCTGGATTGATACTAACTGCAGTTGCGGCCCGCTGTCGTGTTGGTTTCATCTTCTCCTTCTGGACAGTGTACAGTCCCATCACAGAGTTGATCCATGGGTATACACAGCCCAGACGATGGACAAGCCCATTCGCCTGGGTAACACTCTCTTTGTACATTATCTGTAGACAAATGTAGATCTTAATTTATGCACTTATTTGATTGTGCCATGTAAGCAAGGGGATTGTTTAGACTGAATTGTCTCTCTTAGTGACAGAATGGTGGGAAAAGTATGAGGAATGATTAAGGTAAAGAGAGAAAAAAAGTTTGATTTCCATAAGGACATTGCGTTTCAAGAAAACAAGGAAATTGCTGTCACTTTATATGGATGCAGAAGAGTGCAGTTTTGAGGGGGTCACATGGGGGCTCAGAGTGCTTCTGTAGCCCATCCTCTAAAAACACACACTCTTCACAGCCTTCTGGAGGATTTCTAAAGCCCTTTGGGGGGCTGCACGATCCTGTGCCACAAAGGGGCATTTGAATAAAACATTTAAAAGAGCACAGGCATAGCGTCTTGCAAGCCCAATCCATCCATGGAAACTGGAGATAGACCAGGTTCAAACAGAAAGCTTTTTTGGTACCCTACAGATACTATAGATTTGAAATAACAAAATCCTTCATTCATTGGGTTTTTAAAATTTGACTGAATATTTAGTCACAACTACAGCATATGTACCACAGCCTTTTTCATCTGCGTTGTCCTCACAGTCATCTTCTCCATCACAAAGCCACACTTGGTGGATACAGCGGCCACTGGGACAAGTAAAGTAGTTCCCCCTACAAGTAGGATATGCTGTGGAGGAAGGAAAAAAAAGCACAGGAAGATAAAACATTATTATTGTGAAAACATCTATCAAGAAAAGCTGAACTTTACAGTATTAGAAGAAAGTCAGGTGACATACTGCAGTTAAGCTCATCACTTCTGTCGCCACAGTCGTCATCATGATCACAGACATAACGCTGAGGAACACATGCTCCATTATGACAATGAAAAAGGCCGGAACTGCAGTGCTGTGCTGAAAACAACACATAAGAAAAACACCATGGGTCAATGTATTTAATATAATGAAAATAAATTTACTGCCAAATTACAAAACAGGGAACTTACTGCAATTAGCCTCATCTGTGCCGTCACGACAGTCCAGTATTTGGTCACATCGCTGAGTTCGGTTGTAACAGGCTCCATTGGCACACCTCATCTCTGGACACTCTGTGTAATCTGTAAGATTATATCATATTTAGGGCAAAAGTTCATCTGTAAACAACAACAACTTGACAACTGTGATCTTTTCAGCTCTAAGTGAAAAGCCGACAAAGTAGTGAGGATAAGAAACCCAAATCTAACAACATTACCACAACAACAGCAGTTGCCGCTGCATTCTTATTACAATTGTAAGATTGCCAGTCTGCAGTGAGTCTACCATGTCGGCATAATAATGGCATAGTAGCTGAACTTCAGCTTGACTAATCCACCAAGGAATCTGCAATCAACTTCTGACAACAAGAAGTATACTGTGGCCCATTCTGTCAGTCAGCGCTCCTCTTAATCTTAACAAATTGATTAAAATACCACAGGAACACAGGATGGAAAAGGGGAAACCACCCCGGAGATGACTTACGGCAGTTTTTCTCATCAGACGCATCCGAGCAGTCCGCCAGATGATCGCAGTGGTATTCAGCTGGGATGCAGGCCCCGTTACTGCAGGTGAACTGGGCACTGATGCAAGTCCTTCCAGCTAGGTTAAACATAAACATAGTTTTAAATGACTTGGAATTTAAATATTTATGCATTTTTAAGTCACTTACGACAATGTTGCCTTTCATCTGAGCCATCCTCACAGTCCTCCTCATCATCGCACACCCAAACATCAGGGATACACTCTCCATCACTTAGACACTGGAAGTGACTGCTATCACAAGTCACTGGAGCTGTAATATAAATATTTTTAGACCCACAGACTCCAATTTAACTAAATGAATGGTCTAAAATTCATAATGGCTACATGATGAAGATGAGTAACTTACGACAGTCATGCTCATCAGAGTCATCCACACAATCTGATGTCCCATCACAGTGCCAGTCCCCCGGGATGCAGCGTCCTGTCCCACACTGGAATTGCCCCAACTCACATCCTATACAGAAAAAATGTACGTCACAATCATTCACCACTATAAAGCCCAATCTCTTTTTTTCCTCAATGACCTTTGACCTCCTATCATGCTTGTTAAACAGAGTGTATATTAGCGTACTATCTATCTTAATAAAAGCTGTTAATGACCACATGGGAATCAGTAAGCTTAGGCTGACAAAGCATGGGGCTCACCGCTCTGACATGCCTTGGAGACAAGCGTGCCAGCCACCCCCCAGACAGACTTACACAACCTTCACCACGCTCATCTCCAGCCTCCGTTTGATGTGTGCACTGAGTGGCATCTGTAGAGATAAGGTACCACTGCGCTACCTTCCCTGACGTTTTCCAGGAGAGATTGATTCAGGAAGCATAGTTCAGTGGCATGGCACTCCATCAGACTCATCCAAAAAGGAATGCGCAATTCTGATTGTCTCACTGACAACCTGATTAATGATGGTAAATGTAATTAGACTAAATAGTGGTACTAGGTGGTACCGCAACCATTTCAAATCTTTGTAAGACAGCTGGGAGAGGCGGATGCTTAGTAGTCTTTAAATCAAAACTTCAAAACAAGAAATGTGTTTATTGTGTGTTTTTTTTCTGCCAAAAGCATGTGTTAAGGTGTACTTTTTATGTTACAATGTACTTATATGCTTTGGATGTTCATTACCTGTGGCAACATAAAGAAGGTTACCGGTATGTTTTTTCTGCATGGATTTGTAATTCAAACTTTGAGGAAATTACTGGAATTTTTCAGGAATGGCAAGTAATGCACTAAGAAGTAAATTATTAGTTTTTGGTCTAGATCTGGAACACACTTTTCTGTATCCAGAAAAAAAGGATTTTGTACCATTGCGACATAGGCCCAATTTTGCATGTTAGCATGATAACTCTCAATGTTTCTGAAACTTCCACAAAAGGTCACCAATAAGGAAAGAAACATATGATTATTTTTTGCTCCAGACTAGTGTCTAGATTTATGATGGAACATTCCATTTTTTAGTTTGCTAATAATAAAATGTATTCATGTACAATGTATGAAATGTATTACTGTACAATAAATGTGAAAAAAATATAATGAAATTATATCAGTGAGTGAATAAATCATAATTGTAGGTAAAAAAAAAAAAAAACAGCTCAACTCTGCTTTACTCTGAGATCTACTGTAGATGTTTTGAATTTGTTTAACAACTTATGCCAAGGTGAAACCGACCTGCAGAATGCTCTCAAACTCAGCCAGTGTTTCCTGACAGTATTACTTCTGGGAAATGTGACAGATACACTCAGACTGAAGCTTTCAACAGCACTATCTTGTGAACAGGTTCCTCTTACATTCCACACAAGAAGCCCTTATTTGCAACACTTTGACTCATCTCATTTTAAACTCCGATTTATCTACATAGTAGAGTTGTGATCTGACTATGTTGCTCAATAGTTCTTGTAATAATAAGGTTAAGGTTACTTGTTGTTAGGTTAATGGATTTTTGTCTTTGAATGTTTTGTGTCATTATTGTTTCTCCTTTCTTTTTTTATGGCCTTTTCTAATTAGCAACTTAAACCCTCAGCAGGAGCGCGCCATTGCACTGTCCCTTAGGAAGAGAGGGATGCTCAAGTACTAGCCAACAAAGAAGGGCAGTGAGTAGAAAAATTTTCATTAGAAAGAAGCCGTGCCAACTCTTTAAACCACAATGAGAAGTCACAACGGCACAAAAGAGCAGCCAGCGGGGATGTGAACTCATAACTGGAAGTGTCATCCTTGTAAAGAGCGAAACCAGAGTACAGTAGGACTTGCTTTCAACAAGAAAAGTGTGACCAATGTTGGACTCTTATAGCCACCCAGCTTGAACACCTGTCTCTATAACAGAAACATCTCTTCTTGTCACATGGGACGCCAAAAAAAGATGTCTCCAATTCAGCGTTGTTTTGGTGCACTCCTCGGCACTCACTGAATGCGTGAGGACAAAGTGTTGTGAACGGCCGCTGGCAGCATGAAACGCCGGACCTGTCTGCGCTGTCAGAGAGGAGTGCTGCTGCCTATTTCATATGGAAATCAATGCAGCAGAATGCAATCAATTGCCAAACAAGTGACTTTGGCTCCTTACAGCTACTGTGAAAAAAACATGCAGATTTTGACAGTGCCCTGGAAAGAAACAGAGATGCGCATAAAGTAGCAATTATGTTTTTCAATACAGTTGCAAGAAAAAAAGATTATACAGTTGTCAAAGTTGGGACAGCTTAATTTATCCTTATAGTCAGGTATGAAGGGTATGCTTGAGCCTAGACCCCACCCTCAGTGTCTGAAACCTAGACTAGAGTGAGCTGCATGGAAAGAAAGGATTTGCTGTCAATTTGTGCCAACTCTTTTCCCGTCGCTAAAGCAGTGTTACTGTTGCACAAGGACTTAGGCTGCGACACCGGAAAGCAGTTGGCATGTGTGAGGTTTAGAATGCACGTGCTGGCAAGAGATTGTGGGTCCTGAAAAGTTTAAGCTCAACAGCACAACTGTTTTACTATGTCAGGCAAATAGGTCCAAAATGCATGTACAAAATTAGTTATTGGTGATCCAATAAATAGGTCACTATTCAAATTAGGCAATGATTATAGAAGAAGAACAAACCCTTTACCAACAAAACCTCAAAACAGCAAAATTGAGCTGTTAATGAATCAACCATATTAGATATTAATGTCAGTGTAAGCATTCTGTAGCTAGGCCTTCTCATACTATGTTACAGGAGGTCAAACAAAAACACAATGACCTAACTAAAGGATTTCTAAGAGATTAGAGAAAGTACCCTGCTCCCCGGTAATAAAATGGCAAAATGAAAGCACGACTAATTACTTAGTCACACATTTAATTTGGCTTTAGGTTTTGATAAGAGAGAATCATTCCTAGATTAACTAGATGACAAGGTGAGGCATTTGTTAATTAGAGCACATCATAACTAATAATTAACATGTATTTGCTGACAAAGGCTGATGCAGGTGTCGTCGAGTCATCATTTTGCACACCTCACTGGTTGGGGAAGTGTAACAGGTTTAGGGCTGCAAGAAGTTTAAAACAGGTCAAGTAAATTTTTAAAGGACTACATGTCAGTATTGGTTTACAGTTATTTTGACATGTCAACTCTTCTTCTAATGTCCCGGATAAGGTCCGATAGCCAGTACAGAAATACATTCATGATATTTATTAAAAAAACAAAACTATCATAGCCCTTACACCCGCAACCTTTTTTCTTAACTTGAGGTTGCTCCTTAGGTAGAAATGGCTCCATTCTGCAACAGCTGCAGAGTAATTAGTTGCTTGATTCACACTAAGGAGCTTACATACTAAGGGTTGAGCAAAAAGAAAGCAGATTACAATTTGAGAATAGGATCTAGCTGTGCTACAAACATAAGCGACAAACACAAGACTATCATGCATACATAGCTATATTTGAGAATTCCTATTTTAACGGTCCTCAGAAAATACAGCTCTACAAGAACTTGGAGACAGGCTTGAGTTGGTGTTTTGGCGGTGTAAAATCTGGTACACTGAACGAGATTTGTACCAGTAGCCCTCAGTCCTCACAGATTGTCTGCAAGTCACATGCTCTTTTCTGTTACCTAGCAACAGTAAAGCTCAGGCAAAAGTTCCTCAAGAGAACTTCCAATCTGTCTGAGGAAAGCTTTGTGCTCAACCTTTAAAGTAACACTAGTGGCTGAAACGTGTCACATTAAAGGCAAAATTACGCCAAAACAATCTGGTGATATTAATTAACACTGATTTTAGCCAAATCACATTATTAGTACTGGTAAAAAGTGGCAAAGTTAAAGCCAAAAGTAACAGTTTAATGAAGCAACCACCTAGTCCCACAATGTTTTGGTAAGTAACAAGTGCACAGAGTTACTGAGTAGTAGCACAACAGCTCTGCATGTCCCCAATGAATCATTTAGCTGACAGTGTGTGAACAAAAGAATTAAATCACTTACTCTCAGAATGGCACCAATTAACACAGCAAATGAAGACGAGAAGGAGTTTAACTAACAGTGCTCTCCACATTCTGGCTGGCCCGTCCAGCTCCGCTCTGCAGATGGAGGAGCTCTAAGGACTGGGGCTGGGATGCTGTTGCTTTCTCCTGTCTGTCTTTCTTGGCCCGCTAGTTGATGAAAAGGGGCGTGCACAATGGCTGGGATAGCCGCTCCCCCAACCCACCCTGGGCCCTCCGGATAAATCCCTGCGACCCGGGAACCTGCATAATGTTACGAGCCATTCCCTAAGCATGTGTGATATAGGCCTATCTAGGCTAGTTATTTTATACCCACCGAGGCTATATCGGACAATTGAAACATAAACATTTTCATGGTACAACATAATAACAATAATAATAACATACAGTTTTCTCCACTTTATTTATTTTTTTATAAACGAGTGACGTGAATTAGGGAACGTACGAATAATAGCGAAATAACTTAATAAAGGTTAACAATTTGTTGAGAGGCTTTTTGACATTTTAAATTATAAGAAATGCAAAGGCTACACAATGTAATTTGTTAAGTAAAATATTTTGTGTTCGTAATTTAACAACAAATTACTGGTCTAATGAATACTTTTCTGAAACACCGCACATGTTGCTGTGGTCTTGCGGTATCTGGGGCCAGTGTAAACAATGATAACCATAACAAATCCGATAGCGCCATCTTGCGGTTCAGCTGATAATTACATGACAGCGGTATCAAACTTAAACGCGGTTGCTATTAGCAACCTAACTTGAAGTTTTCGACGGCTGGGCAAAAAGTAATTAGTTTTCCACCGAGGAGAAAACGTTTTCCAACTATGGAAGACTCAGAGACAAATGAAGAAAACTTTGCAGAGGGCAAGTCCGTGGAGGTAACGTTAGTGTCTACTTAATCACTTGTTAACTTTAACTTCTTAAGTTTTTGTTCATGCCTATGTTATTTGTTAACCTGATGTTTTGTTAGCCGCCCACCTAAAAGAGCCTTAATGTTACGTTATTGTTAGCCGTCACTTGCTCACAGTCCAAGTTTGCAAATGTTTACTCACTAAAATGTTATTTAAGGTTAAAAACTAACGTTAATTAACGTTACAACTGTTACATAACTGAGATTACATGTAAAAAGTGCCGTGTAAGTGTACAGTGTCATTTTGAATTTCTTTAAAGAAACAAAATGAAACAGGAGAATCTCAGGAGAATATCGTCACTCTTTTGCACCCTCCTGCGTGTTCCCCTTACCTAAATCCAATACAGAACATTTGGGGATGGATGGCAAGGGGGGGTGTTGGGTTTTTTGAGCTATGGTCTTAAACTTTTAATCAGCTGATGAAAACCCCATTTCATTTGTGATTTTTAATAAATTGCTTACTCAAATTTTCTTTGTCTCACTCCCATTTCTACTTTTTGCATTTTGAAGCTCTACCATTACTTGAAGCTATTTTTTTTTTACTTCACTGGACCTTTTTGAATAGAAACTTTGGCCAAAAATGCCTGGAACATTTTGCACATGGTCACCATGATCAGTTTTCTTGCGTTTATGTTTATTTTTAGATAATATGAGGGAGGGGGGGCAGGGAGCTTAAAAATACTACCACTTACCTTTATGAGAATTCTCTAATGATAAAGTTACTTAGAATTGAATTAAAGTGTATGTCCACGTATGTGGTTGTTGTGCAAGAAAGAGTTAATATGATATAAAATGTTAAGATTAAGTTATACGTTTTCAACATTGATAACCTTTTACTGACACAAGTGACTAACACCATCTTCTATTCAGGAATTACAGTGTATGCACCATGCTCTGGAAAAGCTCTGGGTCTTTTCTGGAGCAGATGCCACAGACACAGAGGTGCTGCGGTCCAGGATTGATGAACAGTCAACTCTGCTATCTATACTCAAGCAGAGATCAGATGAGCTCCTTCTCCGATGCCAGGCTTTGCAGAAAATTAATTTGGAGCTAGAGGACAAAATAACAGACTGTCATAAAGAACTGGAGGAAGAAAAAAAGAAATCAGAGATGTTGGAAAAAAGATTTATGGTTTTGGCTGCCAACAATCAAGCTATAATTGTTTTTAAAGATGAGTACAAAAGTCAGAATGCTGAGTTAACACTACAAAACCAACAACTTAGGACAGAAAATGAAACACTTTTCTCCAAAAAATTACAAGACAAAGAGGCAATTGTACAAAGTCTTGCACAAGAAGTCAAACATTTAAAAGAAAAACACGCAATGAAAGAAAATGAGTACAGGTAAGACTTTGAAGTCAGAGAAATCTTGTAATTTTAAAATAATTGCATTAACATGTTTTGTAATTTGTGCTAACTCAAATTATGGTTCAAGTGAGAAAATTGCAGGATTTAAGGCCAAACTTCACAAGCAAGCTCATGATTATGAGGCCAAACAAGCATCACTCATTGAGAAAATGCAGTCTGGAAAAGAAATGCAGAGAAACAATCTTGCCGTGTGTAATGGTGAGAAGCAGTTTTTCTGCATTTAACAAAGCCTTACATTGCAAAAGAGTACAAAGTAAAATGTTTTCTGTGGTCAGATTTAAAGGCACAGCTTAAAAAAAATAAAGAAGAGCATACTTCAAAGGAGATCAACATGATGGAGTCCATTGCAACACTTACCGAAGAGAAGGACAAACTTTTGCATCTATCAGTAGAAAGAGGAAAACTAATTCAGGTATTTAATAAGCTACTTTTATCAGAAATGAGCAGTAACTTAATTTTGAGGATTAATGAATCACCTTTACAGGAGAGACAGGAGAAACTTGAACAAATGGAATTAAAATTGAAAGAAGAAAAAAGACTGAGAACTAAAGCAGAGGAGAGGTAAAACGATACTATGATCTACAAGGTTATAATTTTAAATAAGTAACAAGGATTTTTTTCATCCATCAGGTTTAAAAGGGAGACTGAAGCAGTTAACACCGATGTCAAAGTGAAGTCCCTCCAGAGTGCCCTTGAAGAAACCACAACAAAATATGAGAACCTAAAAAAGGTTTATAATTTATTATGAACTTGGAAGCTGAATACATGTTTGGCTGCACACTAATTTTTCCAATTTGTTTCTAGGACTTTGAAGCTTTTAAAGAGCACAGCACAAATCTCCTTATACAAGAACGGGAACTAAATAAGAAACTTCAACTCATGACGGGCTAAAGTTAAGCACCTTAGGCCACTACTATGCTTCTACAAAATAAAACCTAAGCTTTAACTTATTGTTGCTAGAAGTTATTGGAGAAAAATTAAACACAAAAACATATATTACAATGTCTTTTAATTGGTTTACAGAGAAAAAAAAAAGGTCTTGAATCTGATTTTTTTAATAATATGGGAATTACTGTACAAATGTTCCTTCAGACTTATCCAATAGTTATGAATGCTCTTCAGCCAATTTCTCAGCCTTTTGCACAACTTCTTCAATTGGACCCACCATGTAGAAAGCCTGCTCTGGCAGTGCATCATATTCACCTTCAGGAGATAACCAAAAGAGTCATTCCACATCAAAAAACAATAAAACTTATACATTTTTAAATGTATTACATGAAAATTACCTGCAAGAATACTTTTGAAGCCTTTGATCGTTTCCTTCAGAGGCACCAGCTTGCCCAAGTGGCCAGTGAAGACTTCTGCTACCTGGAAAGGCTGAGACAGGAAGCGCTGGATTTTGCGAGCACGAGCTACAGTGAGCTTGTCTTCCTCAGACAACTCATCCATTCCTAAGATGGCAATGATGTCCTGCAATGATTTGTAGTCCTACAACATGCAGATTTTGAGTTAGGCCAGCTCTGCTATGGTTATTATAGATAGATATACAATCCAGTACATGCCTGAAGAATCTTCTGTACACCACGAGCAACATCATAGTGTTCCGCCCCGACTATGTTGGGATCCATGATACGGGAGGTGGAGTCTAGGGGGTCTACAGCTGGATAGATTCCCAGCTCAGCTATAGCACGGGACAACACAGTGGTGGCATCCAAATGAGCAAAGGTTGTGGCTGGAGCAGGATCAGTCAAGTCATCAGCTGGCACATAGATAGCCTGAAGCAAAAAAGATTTCATGTTTTGCCAGTACATTAATGATAATGAGCTTTGGTTTAAAACGTTCTTGATGTACCTGTACTGAGGTGATAGAGCCCTTCTTTGTTGTGGTAATCCTTTCCTGCATGGTTCCCATGTCAGTGGCCAAAGTGGGCTGGTAACCTACAGCAGAGGGAATACGGCCCAGTAGCGCAGACACCTAGAAATAATGACACCATTATAAAACCACAAACAGCAAAAACAAAATCATTGTTTTTCAGTTTTCAGTGTGAATTAGCATTGCTGAACAAACCTCAGAGCCTGCCTGGGTGAATCTGAAAATGTTATCAATAAAGAGAAGCACATCTTGTCCTTCCTGATCACGGAAATATTCAGCAACTGTCAGGCCAGTCAGTGCAACTCTGGCACGAGCACCTGGTGGCTCATTCATCTGACCGTACACCAGCGCTACCTGCAATTATGCAACTTAAAATTAAAATTGAATAGATACCAGGGACGAATGTGAACCGTTACCTTTGAGGTGGTGTCTTTAAGATTAATCACACCAGACTCAATCATTTCATGATACAAGTCATTTCCCTCACGAGTGCGTTCCCCCACTCCAGCAAACACAGAGTAACCACCATGAGCTTTGGCCACATTGTTGATCAGCTCCATAATCAGTACAGTCTTGCCAACACCAGCACCCCCAAATAATCCTGAAGGAAAAACATATGAAGACAGCTGTTCCATATATACACTGCCTATAAAAAGTATTCACCCCATTTGGCATTTTTCCATTATTGTTGCCTTACAAACAGGAAGTTAAATGGATCATTGGGAGGTTTATGTCAGTCACTTTTTATCACATGACAACTATGAAAGTGCAAAATATTTTTTATTGTGAAGCAAATAAGAAATATGAGGAGAAATAAGAAGTATCCACGCCCTTTTTAAAGAAGCCCCTAAATAATATACGGTGGTACTTAATCCTCAGAAGTCAAAGAAACAGTTAGATAAGGTCCATCTGTCTGCAGTTTAACTGTCATACTGCCACAAAACACAATTTAATTCATCATTACAACATGTAAAACATAAGGAATCACACCAAACCTGCCTAAAGAGGACTTTTGAAAACTAACAAACCAGACAAGGAATGCATTCATCAGGGAGGCAACCAAAAACCAAAGAGCTGCAGAGCTCCACAGCAGAGACTGTTGTATCTGTCCACAGGACCACTCTGAACCATTGCTTGGAGAAAATAATAGGAAAGCATATTTTGTCTTTGCCAAAAGGCACGTGGGAGACTCCCCAAACACAAGAAGATCCTCTGTCAGATACAAATAAAATGAACCATCAATGAAAGATGCTCTGTCCAGCACAAACCTAACACCTGACTGTGCCCCCTCTCTAAAGTAAAGCCTGGTGATGGCAGTGTCCTGCTGTGGGGATATTTGTCATTGGTAGGGACAGAGAAACTGCTCAGAACTGAAGGAATGAAGGATGGGGCTAAACACAGGAAAATTCATGAATGTAATTAGACACAAACAGTGCTGTACAGTCCATCTAACTTAAGGAGCTGTAGCAGTTTTTAGATGAAGAATGAGCACAAATCCCAGTGATTTTATGAACCAAGCTCATAAACACTTATCCTTAAGACTTGGAGCCAGAATTTCCTATAGGAGGTGGTTCTACATGACTGACTTACGGGGGTGAATACTGCACTGTCAGGTTTTTGGTCTCTTTTTTTTTCTTATTTGCTTCACAATAAATAATATTTTGCATCATCATAGTTGTTGGCATGCGATATAAAGTGACTGAAATAAAACTTTCAATGATCCATTTAAGTTCCTGGTTGTAAGGCACAATAAAGGAAAAATGCTAAAGGGGTGAATACTTTTTATAGACACTGTAATTCTATATGCATCATGTTAGTGTAGAAAAGCAAGGTCACCAACCAATCTTTCCACCCTTGGCATAGGGAGCCAGTAGATCCACCACCTTTATGCCAGTGACCAAGATCTCTTGTTCCACACTCATGTCAGTGAATTCAGGGGCTTCAGCATGAATAGCAGCAGTCCTGCAATAGAACAGTTAACCACAGCTTGTGGTAAGTATTGCTAGACCACAAGGCTATGCTGTTTTAAGTTGTTGTTTTTTAGACATCTAAAGTCAATGTCATCATTACTTACTGCTTAGTACTAATTGGGCCCCTCTCATCAATAGGCTCTCCAATGACATTCATGATCCTACCCAGAGTCTCTGGGCCCACAGGGATCCTGATGGGGGCTCCGGTGTCAAGAACTTGTTGGCCCCGGACCAGACCCTCAGTACCATCCATGGCAATAGTTCTGACAGTGTTTTCACCTAAAGAAATAGATTAGCCAGGTTAGGCCTTGTCTGAAGTAGCCCCCACTGAACACATAGATAATTAAAAGTATTCTCACCAAGATGCTGTGCCACTTCCAGGACCAGTCTGCTCTCACGGCCGGCCACCTCCAGTGCATTGAGAATGGGAGGCAGGCCTTCATCAAACTGAACATCCACCACAGCACCAATGACAGCCACTATGCGGCCATTGGCCAAAGCTGCCTGTGCTGCTGGGGCAGCATAGCCCCTGCCTAAAAGAGAATGACAAGCCAAGGTAAGAGTGGTATTAAAACAAAAAGACATGAACATGAAAGAACAACTTTAATTTACAAAACATTAAACATGTTTTCATGTCATTAATGTCATGTCAAAAGTGTTCGGCAGCCAAACTTGCGTGTTAGAAGTTGTACAGTGTGTACCCGTTTTACTCAAAGTAAAGAGGTCACCCAGTCCTAGGACTGAAAACGCTCAATACACAGTAGAACAAGTCACTTTTCCTGGTGACTTTATTATAAAAACATAACGTATGCCAAATATGAATATGAATGGCAAATTTAGGCCTCTCCTACTTTGCATGCATGTATAGCGTCAAAGTAGAGGATACACCATGTCAGATATTTAAATCAAGATACTTACGAGAATAAAGAGCTGCCTGTCTTCCATTTAATGTTTTAAAAGAGCTGACACCAGGCCTAAATGCCCGAAGAGCCCCAGTGCAGCACCGTCCCACAGCTCCCAGCATGGTTAAGATGGCTGAAGGTGAAGGCACAGCCTGGTTGATCTTGGAGCGCACAGCTGCCGGTTAGCGCATGCGCACTCTGTTGTATTTTATACTCGCTACCGCGAGAGGGCAGTACCCTACAACCGAAATTATCATACAGTATCTTTTGTGTAGGTAGGTCCTTAACAATTGTGTTAAAGCAAACCACTGCAGATAGTTTTCCTGAAGCAATAAATTGTATATAAGTATATAACTGAAAAATGAAATGGAAACCCTATAAATGTATGTTCGCCTAAAAACATCAATTCATTAGACCATTTTCGTCATAACTTTAAACATAATGTTAAGACATCCTACAGTTTGTTTGTCTATGATTAATCATAGTCGTTTGTGGCTTTTGTCTGCTATTTTTTAGTGCAACATTCCTTTGTGTCAGATAGTCTCCTCAAATTACATTTTGCCTGGAGCCTTGCAATGCAAAGCCATTTCACCTTGAGCACAAGCATGAAGATGATTCTATGTATCTTAGACCAGTCTGCACAAGACTGGCTTCATCTTTAAACAACAGCAGGAATATGGTAAAGGTCACCACAGTGGTCAGTCTGTTGGGTGACGCACCAGCAGCTTACATTTAACTTTGTACGTTGAAAGAAAGAAACAATAGAAATCAAGTTTGCAAAATCAAAAGATAGTTTTGTCACAATTTCTGTGAAATGAAAATTGGCTATATTGACTTTGAATTGGCAATAGTATTCTCTCAGTCTTGTTTGATTGAATGCATATTTTGCATTAATTGCAGAAAAAAAAGATAATATCTATACAGTATTGGTCTCAAGTCTAAAATAAGAGCTTGGACAATTGATAGATGGACCTTTTGTCTACTTTGTTTCAGTTGTGTTTTTAATTTAAACATCTTTGACCTCAGGCAAGTAATTATGGTCAGTGCCAGGCCAAAGACCAAAGGTTAAAAGGACTTTGCCATTATGAACTCTAAAGTTTAAGACCGCTTTCTGTAGAATTTATGATATGGTACTGATGCCAGTATAAATGCACACCTGTGTAAAATCATTACACTTACACAAATTTTAGTTGTTTCTACTGAAAAAAATGTCTGCTAATCCTATATTTATAAAAAGTTCTAAAACAGAGCCACAAATGACCATGTCTTACCTTTGTTATTGGCATTATTGGAAAGAAGACTGGTGAAGGTATGTATTATTATTACTGTTCACATTACCAAAATGTAAAGTTTTTTGTCCAGTTAAATTGTCATCTAAATTTAAGATCATACGTATTACCAAGTCTAACTTTTTTCTACATTTGCTGTAACATGACACTATTGCTGCATATTGCAATTCTAAGTGAGGAATAAACAGGTTAAATGTGTTTTCTAATGTTACAAGCATGATAAAACAATCACTAATCTAATGATGAAAAATCACACATCCCGCATTAATTCATAGTAATTAGTTATTTCAGTTTGTCTTTCAGCCAACCCCTATCCTGAGAGCCAACAGGAGGGGTTTAGTGCATCAGTTCCCCTTTATAAAGGAGGAGTGTCTGTCTACGATCTCACTGTCTCAATGGCCCAGGATGACAGACTCTGCTGTTGTAGCTGTGAGATAACTCAACTGCACTTCTCAGCTGTTTTGGACTTTTGAACTGCACTCATCAATAGTACTCCTGAAGGTTACAATATAGATGCATACACTTTTTATTCTCATTTGTGTGTGTGTGTGTGTGTGTATATATATATATATATATATATATATATATATATATATATATATATATATATATATATATATATATATATATATATATATATATCATTACTGTTACTTGTTTTTTGTTTGTTTGTTTTTTTGTCTTTTCAAAGCAGGAGGAAGAATGTTTCATTCACTCACATTGATGCTGCTGGCCACAGCACTGACCAACGTATGGGCTACCAGCACAGGATACAAGAAGTCCAAGGCTAAACCAATTGCCGCAAATCTTTATGATGGTCAAGGTAAAATATTTGTTTAAATGAAAAGACAAGCAACAATTAATATGAATGGACTGTTGTTTTAACACTGACACATGGTTTTAGAATTGATTCTTATGCATTTAGCTGAAAAAATCAAATAAATAAAAAGGTTATTAACACAATATAAAGGCTATTAACTCATCATCAATACATGCTGTTTACAATAGACATCATATTATCTCATTCAGCTGTTTAGAACGTAAAGTGGGTACACTTTTACAGTGGTCAGTTTAGCTACCTATGCAGACATGTATTTGGATGGTGAAAGGAAGCTGCCAGAACTCTCTTTTTGTAGTCAGGAGTGCTAATCTCTTTGCATCTATAAAAATCTTTGCACTTTTTATTCTTTCTCTAGCCATCCTTGATGAAGACTGCACAGTAGAGCTGTCCTTCCTGCTGGACAGCTCGGAGAGTGCCAAAGACAATCATGAGCAGGAAAAGCAGTTTGCTATGAATGTGGTGGACTCTCTTCTGGGCATAGAGCTGCAGGCTGGCCGCCGTTTGGGGTTGAGAGTGGCTCTTCTCCAGTACAGCAGTCATGTTATCACTGAGCAAACCTTCAGAGACTGGAGAGGAGCAGACAACTTCAAAACCCGCATCAGTCCTATTGTTTACATTGGGCACGGCACCTACACCACCTATGCCATCACTAACATGACCAAAATTTACTTGGAAGAATCTAACCTTGGAAGTGTCAAAATAGCTGTGCTACTTACAGATGGTGTGTCTCACCCAAGAAACCCTGACATTTTCTCTGCTGTTGCTGATGCAAAGAACCAAGGAATCAAATTCTTCACTGTGGGCATCACACGAACCGCCAGAGAGCCAGCTAATGTTGAACAGCTTCGTCTGCTTGCCAGCTCTCCCACCTCACACTTCCTCCACAATTTACAGGATGAAGACATAGTGAAAAAAATCGTCACTGAAATTGTGAGTATAATGCCTCATCTTTCAACACTTCAGATTCAACTGTGCTTTGCTCTGAATTGGCATGCATTTACAGTTTACACCCCGGCATGCTTAGTCAGGTACATGAAAAGCTGTAGAGTGATGGCAGTGGTACAACAATGAAAAAAAGTCAGAGACAGCTCACTTTTAAGCTTAAGCAAGATTTTTCATTTTGTTTGGGCACATCCCTGATGATGTACATTTTTGGGTCATGCAACCTAACAGTACATTCCTTTAGATTAAAAAAAACAATTCAGACTATAATAATTGTGTGTGTCCTACATAAATTGAGGTATTATCAAGTATAGAAAATGTATTTGATTTTTTTATACACATTTTAAAAAGTATTTGATGTGAAAGATCCTTTAATGTTATGTGGCTGTTGTTTTTTTTGTTAGACGGACTTGGCCAATGAAGGGGTATGTATTCTTATTAGTCTTTTCACATCATTGCATTTCAAGTTTTTATTTTCAACAGTATAAAATTATCTCTCTGACAACTCCTCAAACATCACTCTTTTCTCTAAGTGCCCTCTGGCTCAGAGATGCTCTTGTGAGAAAGGAGAGAGGGGAGCCCAAGGCCCTGCAGTAAGTATTAGTGTCTGAACTTTTCTAAATATCCTATAACCACATTTTTGTCTTTGAACTGAAGCACACTGTCAGAAGTGGGGCTCCCCAAAGTTGGTTAGGCATGTTTATGATGTTTTTAAAATGATAATTGTGCCGGTTGAAGTCATAATTGATAGCTATGTTTAGTGTTTGTTTTTTTTTTTTTGTTTTTTTTGTTTTTTGTTTTTTTTGCAGGGATAGCTAGTGGGCATTTTCACAGGGGAAGTAAGTAGATAGGTGGTCCTGACTGCAAACCTATATCAACTGGAAATTAAATGGAAACACCTATCGCTATTTGTCTTTCTCACATAAATATGTGCCTTGTCTCAAACACATTACTGTGTGCATTTTCCATGTAACATAACATGCTCCCCATGGAAACCTGAGTCACCACATTCAGACTACTACTCTATATAAAACTGGACCTTTTGTCCTTGCAAATCTCAACAAAAGCCCACAATGTGAATGTAGAGCTTCTATAAATACACAGCTAAATATCATAAATCTTTTTACATAGTTCAAAGAATCTTAGTCCCCACTGCTGTGTAGGCACAGTTACACACTGTCTGTCTCTGCTCTGGATAACTGACATCTCAGGTAGTGTGAAGATTTTTTCTGATGTGACAGATAACGGTGGTGCTGACAGACAACTGCATGACAGTTGACCAGGTGCTCGCTCAAAAGATTCCACAAATTCTTACTCCCAGACTAAGAGGCTCTTTTAATTGCTCTTATTAGTTTAACAGTCTCAAACTGGTGTTTTGGGTGGATTGCAACTGACACTCATTGTCCAGGTGCAACTCAGAACAATGACCCTTAACCCTGCAGACAAGATGCCTCATGTCCGCATTTGTCATCCATGCATCCATAACCACTTATGTAACACTCATTCAAAAGTCAGTTCAATACTGCTAACTACCATCCTAGCAATCTTGTTTGCATTTTTAAACATGAATGGAAAAATTGGAATTTATGTTGAGGGTCATCATCCCAGAGGCAGAATAGTTAACCCTGATTTTGTTTCCTTTTCCAGGGAAAGAAAGGTCGCCCAGGAGAAGATGGAGCCCCAGGGACAAAAGGCCAAAAGGTGTGCACATTTTGATGGACTTGGAAGTTTTTTAGCCAGTGGCATTTTCAAGCGCTGCCATGTATTATGTACTGCTTTACAACTTGAGTGCTCGTTAAATTAAAAAGATTCATAAGTCTATGGACAATTTTGTGAACTGATAAGGACTATGATGTCTTGTAATGGTGTCATATTAGGGTGAAGCCGGTTTGAGTGGACTTCCTGGACGAGAAGGCGCAGAGGTAAAGACTACTGTTGCTGTGCATTATAAAACTACTGATAAATGTGTCACTGAAAAAAAAGACTGACATCCCATGTTTTCCCATGTTTTGTAGGGCAAATCAGGTTACAAAGGAGAGAAGGTACAGTCACTTGAGGTAATCCTCATGTCAGTTCATTTTTAATTAGAAAGTATTTTTCAACAGGGCGAGAGGGGCGAGTGTGGCACTCCTGGAATCAAAGGTGACAAGGTGCGGTATTTTAATTGACTACTTTTCTGCATGTGGAAGTAAATCATGTATATACCATGACACCTTAAATTCTATATTTTATCAATATTATATTTTATATATATATTTATTTTATATTCTTGTGTGTTGTGTGATCTTGTACCATTTTATTCTCTTGATACTGGATGCAGGTACAAAAACACATTTCATTGTACTATGTATGACTGTGCATGTGACAAATAAAAGCTTATCTTATCTTACCTTGTCTTGTCTTGTCTTGTCTTGTCTTGTCTTATCTTGTCTTATCTTATCTTATCTTATCTTATCTTATCTTATCTTATCTTGTCTTGTCTTGTCTTGTCTTGTCTTGTCTTGCTTGTCTTATCTTATCTTATCTTTCTAAGTGTGTTAAAAATTGATGTAAAAATTTGTAGGTTTGTTACTGTTGTACTGACTACTAGTGCCTTGTCTATGATGTGTTCAAGGGTCCTGAGGGGCCAGTCGGAGGAAGAGGAATGAGAGGTCTGCAGGTCAGTTAAAATGGAAAAGTGAAATTTTATATTTCATATTTTATACCAAAACTTCAGTTTATTATACTTATACATTTGTGTACATCTACTCTTCTGGGTGCCATTTTTTAAATTGTCATTTATTGCCCTTGTGCAGGGATTACCAGGACCACAAGGTGATGTGGGACCGGAGGGCCCTCAGGGGAAGCAGGTTTGTAGATTCTCTGTCTCCTTGGGGCACATCTGCCATAACCTTTCAATTTCCCTTCATTATTAGTTTAAACAAGAGTTTTACTACCTCTCTGTATTTACTATGTAGCCCAGAGGCTTGTTTGTCTGGTTGTGGGCCCCGGTGTGAACATTTGGCATTGAGCCATGGTCTGCCCCATCATTATTAGTGACACCCTGCTAAAAAGGTGCATCAGCAGAAAATATCACTACAGTTTCTCTAATAACATGTATCCTGTTTCTAAATACACACCCCAAACTGCCTACAGCGTTGTCAGCTTCCCCTCAAAGGTGTGCACTTAATAACATACATGGAAAGTGTGTGTACGCTCACTGTCTAGCCATGTGCAGACATGCAGGTGGCATTTGCACAGATTACCAAATGTCATGGTGGTCTGCATACATCTTCATTATTTATTAATGTTAAATGGATTAGCATTAGCATACATTTGCCCTGGCCTGCAGTGACCAGTGAAATCAAATGTCTTGGCACATGTTTAAACATCTAAAGGATTTATAAGGGTTTAACCTTTAAATTAACATTATTTCTGTATGCGTGTCTGGCTGAATATAAAGCTCTGAGTTCAGTTTGTGTGTGTGTCTTAAGTTTTATTGTGTTTATATTGTAGGGAGAGCGTGGCCCACCTGGCCCACCTGGAATACAGGGGGAGACTGGCATAGGACTTCCAGGACCAAAGGTAAACTAAGTTGCACATCTTCTTAAAGTTATTTGTAATTGTTTATTACGTCTCTTTTAATTGACTGCTCTTGATCTAAATATACAGGGTGATATGGGATTTACAGGCCGCGCAGGACCTCCTGGTCCTCCTGGGTTGGGTGAAGCTGGCCCACCTGTAAGTAAAGACAAATTTGACTATTTCAGTTGGATTAAATCTGTAACGTTTCTATGAAACAGAGTAGTCAATACAAGATATAAAGAGTAGGCACCATCAAGTGCCAGCAGAACAGTTTCAACTTGCATTTTAATTTGGAGGGTAGCAGGTCTTTCACTTCACTGGCTTCATTTACAGGGACCTCAAGGGCCACAGGGAGTTCAAGGGGAAAGAGGACACCAGGGAGAAGGTTTACCTGGACCAAAGGTATGTTTTCAAAGTTTTAAAAAATATACAGTATTTTACACTCACAAAGTCACTTATCTGAATAAAATTTTGTTCATTTTGTTAATGTTTGTTTTAGATGTATTCTGTATTCTCTTAGTTATGGAAAAGGCCACAAACCCCAACTTCACTGTGCTACTATTGGATAGATAGGCATAATTTCTACATTTCTCAGAGTATACAGTGCATCTTATAGATATTTGTCTTGTTTTATATAAAATCTGCAAAATGTCAGAACTCAAATTTGTATTGGAATAATATTTTATTAAACACCTGTGTTTACAGCGTTTATGAACAGCACTTCTATCGAGATGATGACTTTAAAATGGGTAGAATTTTGTGCATTCGTGCTTATGTGGTGCGTTTTCCAGTTCATGGCCTGCTTCTGTCAAAAACAGATTGCTTGCTGCTCCATTTCATTGACATACCACTTAAGTGTTCACTCAGGTCTTGCTGGTGTATTTTTACTCATGCTGCAACATGTTTCATATAGGGCATGTATTTTGACTTTAAAAATATCCTTTTCAAAGTGACACACGATAAATGAAGATTATACAGTATTTTGACATGTTTATTTTACAAATGTGGAGATAAAGCCTATGTTAGGACGTTGTATACCCGAAAAAGGACATCCCTAACAGAATTGCATCATAGTTTATTGCCTATTTATTGCTTTTCAAGTCTGAGCCTGTGGGTTATATATACTATGTGGTTGGTGAGGATTTTATGTGACCTCTGCACACTTTTATTTGTTAGAGGAAGCTTTTGGGGAACACTTCATATGTCCTCCAGCAGCTACACATCTGCTCAACCTGTGCCCAACTTCCTGAATGTTATAGCTGAATTGTAAAAAAGAAGACAGAGGTGATCAAACCCTGCCAACATTTTCCTAATTTATTAGCACCATTGATACATGAAGAATCATGTTCATGTTGTCAGTGGGGCCACAAAAAGCTTTCCATTCTTTAAGCATTGAATCATTTTGTATCAATCACAGGAGTTAAACAAGAGCTAACATGCACCTATTCCATAGTATCTTCACTCAAAACAATGCAATGTCAGTGACAGAAGTGACCTACTTTTTGTACCACAGGGTGACCGCGGTCTCCCAGGACCCAAAGGACCCAGAGGACAGCAGGGTGTTGGACTCAAAGGAGAAAGAGTCAGTAATAAAAAATTTAAAAAATGTTAATTTCGAAAGAATATATGTATTACTTTATTGACTGATATTAACTGATAATTATACCAAGTTTGAATTTTTTTATAGAGGCTATGTTAATGGTCTTTAAAGTTGAACCATTATCTTTTATTAATACAAAACTTAGATATAACTTGTAAGTAAGCTAAAGAGTGAGATACCTTAAGAATATGCATTGCACATGCATTTATCTGAGCCCAATTTTGATATGAAATATAACACATTATCTCACTTAAGTGGCTTCAAGCAAACAATTACTGCTTTTTTTGTTTTTTGTGCTGCAGGGTGAACTGGGGCCTCCAGGTCTCCCTGGGCCAATCGGACCAACAGGAGTGGGCATTCAAGGAGAGAAGGTTGGCACATATATTATCAGAAAAAAAGTCTGTATTGTAGCTAACTGACTTGGTGCTGTTCAGGGAATTGAGGGGCCACGTGGCCCACCAGGAGTCAGAGGACTTCCAGGAGAAGGGTTACCTGGACCAAAGGTTAGCTAAAACTCTAAAACATCCCATACAACATCCCAAAAGACAATTTGCTATTACAGGACTTGTAATGTATAAAATATTTTGGGAAATTAAAGTTTCAACATTGTGTATAAAAATTTATGTTAACACTGTTGTGTGATGTTGTAGCTAAAGCAAGTTTAAAGTGAATAAAAGACTGTTAGTAATTTTCATTAATGAACAGAATAAAAATTATAAAATAGTGTATGCTGAATGGAGAACACATTTGAGCATTTGGCTTGCAGTTTCATTAGATGATGTGTTGTTATGCTTTTTTCTAAGGGAGACCAAGGTTTACCAGGAGAACAGGGGGCTCCAGGAGACAGAGGCATTGGAGAGCCTGGTGCAAAAGTAAGGGCTCCTGTCCAGTCCTAGCCGTCCGAGTCAAAAGATAACCTGGTTTGACTAGATTTCTGATGTAAAGGGTACATAAAAAATACTATGTGACTGTTTCAGGGAGAGCCTGGAGCAGCTGGGTTGGCTGGTTTACCAGGTCTTCCAGGAGAGGAGGGAGCACCAGGACAGAAGGTACCATGGAAGATGTTTTTTCTCTTGAATTCTGCAAAACTTCCTTCCACTTATGTAGTCCTCATATTTACTGTATATATTGTATTTTCTAGGGTGAACCTGGTTTAGCTGGTTTAAGAGGGTCAGAAGGAGCACCGGGAGTTGGCATTCAAGGGGAGAAGGTATACTAATAATTGATATACTATATGTTATTTTATATCAAATGGTAAAGATATGCTCTGTCACTTTATAACAGGGAGATCAGGGTCTGAGGGGCCTCCGTGGGTTACATGGGCCTCCTGGGATCTCAGGACCCTCTGGACCAAAGGTGAGAGAAAGACGATTATTAAAGTTGTGTAGCACAGAATACCAATCAAACCACAGACAAATTAGACTAATATCTTTGTAACCACAATTCTTGCATTTCAGGGTGAACGTGGGATCCCAGGCCAGCTAGGCATGCCAGGACCACCAGGTCGGTCTGTTTTAGGGCCTAAGGTAAGAAAACCAAAAACTTAACTTAACATTTGGTAACTTATTTGATGCCTCAAAGTAACTTTTGTTACTTTTTCAGGGTGAAGTGGGCCCTGCAGGGCCACCTGGGCCTGTTGGTGAAACAGGCCATGGCCTTCCTGGTCCAAAGGTAAATTATTTAAATGCCATGGTTTTGAACAATTAAACAGATGGACACAATGGATCATTATGTTTTGTTTCATTTTACCAGGGTGATCGTGGTCAGTCAGGCTTACCTGGTCCAATAGGTCCAAAAGGTGAAGGTTTCCCTGGACCAGTGGTCAGTATGAGCAAGTCTAAAACTACTGACAACACTGACTGATATTACCTAAACATCTGAATCAATTCCTGTTGTTTTCAGGGTCTTCCAGGCCTTCCAGGTTTACCTGGTGAGCCAGGACAAGAGGGGATTGGTATACCTGGTCCAAAGGTGGGTGTCTAGGTCAGGTAGAGGTTTGGGGTTTGGCGTTTTGTTGTTTTGTTGTGGTATGTTTAATGATAAACTGTGATTTAAGGGTGACATCGGATTCAGAGGACTGCCTGGTTTGCCAGGGGCTCCAGGAGAGGGCACACAAGGACCACCAGTAAGATATATAAGCATTTTTATATAATTAAATTAATGTAACACATTTATCATGGAAATAAATCACTACCATGTAATTTAAGGGTAATATTGGACGACCAGGCCTCCCGGGCCCAGTTGGACCTCCAGGACAAGGAATTCAAGGCTCAAAAGTAAATATTAATGTTCATTGTAAGTATTTATGCAATGTTAGACAGTGCTGTGGGCTTGTTACCCACTGATGATCGACTGGCAAACCACCTTCAAGACCAAACATTATAATAATTTATAATAATCTGGTACATAATCTGGTATGGCTCAGTTAAAGTTCAGTCTAATTTTAGGGTGAGCCAGGATCTCAGGGCTTGACCGGGCCAAGAGGGCCTCCAGGTGAAGGCTTAGCAGGACCAAAGGTAAGGAAATAGAACTTGTTGCACAATAAATTTACTTCTTATAAGTGCTTTATTTATTGTGATACTCTAATTACAGGGTGATCGTGGATTACAAGGTGAGAGAGGACTGAAAGGTGCGAAGGGAGAAATGGGAGATGCCGGTATTCCTGGTGATCCTGTAAGCAATAAAGCTTGCTATTTGCCCATTTATATACTGTATGAACATTTATTTTGTTAAAGGTCTTTTGTCTGGGGCGACAAAGCACATACTGTCATTGTGTCCTTGGGCAAGACACGCCCCCCTCGTTGCCTACTCTGTGTGAATGTGTCAGTGTGGCTGTGGTTTGTGGCTTTGGTGGTCAGAGGGGTCATAGGCGCAGATTGGCTGCCACGCTTCCATCAGTCTGACCCAGGGCAGCTGTGGTTACAGAAGTAGTTTTCTACCACCGAGTGTGTCTGAGGAGTGAATGAATAATGTGGTGTAAAGCGCTTTGGGTATCTAGAAAGGCGCTATTATACAAAATTAATGTCACATATATGAATAAATAAAAACTTCATGGAAATAAATATCAAATTAATTGCAGGGAAGGTCCGGAGTAAAGGGAGAACCTGGACTCACAGTACGTTTCTTCAAATAATTTGTTTATTATTAAATTAGCTCTCTATTTGTAACTCATGTCCTAATCCTAACCCTAACCCTGTATTTTTTTCCATAAGAGAGAAGATATAATTAAGCTCATCAAAGAAATCTGTGGTAAGGCAAAAATCTGTAAAAATGAATCAAGCAATTTGCGACAGTGTAAAAATATATTGTATCAACTTTCAGGATGTGGCATCAAGTGCAAGGAAAGGCCAATGGAGCTTGTGTTTGTTATTGATAGTTCTGAGAGTGTTGGCCCTGAGAACTTTGAAATCATCAAGGACTTTGTCACAAGACTAGTTGAACGCACCACAGTTGGACGAAATGCCACCAGAATTGGCCTGGTCCTGTACAGTTTAGATGTCCACTTAGAGTTTGACTTGGCTCGCTTCATGACTAAACAAGAGGTCAAGCAGGCGATACGGAAAATCCCTTACATGGGAGAGGGCACCTATACCGGTACTGCCATTAGGAAGGCCACTCAGGAAGCTTTCTACAGTGCCAGGAGTGGAGTCAGAAAAGTTGCTATTGTCATCACTGATGGTCAGACTGACAAGCGGGAGCCTGTTAAACTTGACATTGCTGTCCGGGAAGCTCATGCTGCAAACATTGAGATGTACGCCTTGGGCATTGTCAATTCTTCTGATCCTACACAGGCTGAGTTTTTGAGAGAACTCAACCTCATTGCCTCAGATCCTGACAGTGAACATATGTACCTTATTGATGACTTTAACACTCTACCAGGTGATTACACAAGCTTTATATCTCAAAATAATCTAACTGTGAATGATTTCACTTCTTATCTTAATATTCTTCTTTTAGCATTGGAGTCCAAACTTGTCAGCCAATTCTGTGAAGATGAGAATGGTGCCTTAATCTACAGTCACGTCACAAATGGTCACTGGAATGGCAACAATGGAAATGGGTTTGGTGTTAATGGAAACACTGGATATGTTGCCCATAAAAATGGAAATAATGGCTATGGTAGTAATAATGGATATTCTAATGGTAAACATGGAAACAACAACTTTGAAGAGGAGTTAGATTATGAAAGGCACACCAGCAGCCGAGGCCGTGGGGACACTTTTATCCTGCCTATCAGTGCTGATCCCCTCCCAATTCAGGTGTTTGCTTTGAAGTCACCCTTGATTCTCTATACTCATTAAGTACAGTTTAAATTGCTTATCTTGTTATGTTTTCTTGCCTTGTTTCAGGTGGAAGATGATGACGAAGGTGAAGATTTAGATCTAGCCCAAGTACAGGGGGTGAACACTGTGGCTGTAGTTACCAAAACAGCATCTTTGATACCTGTTAAAAAAACTGTGGTGTCCAGTGAAGTGTTATCAGCATCAGCTGCATCGTCATCATCAACATCATCATCAACAACATTATCAGCTACATCTTCAGTATCATCATCATCATCATCACCATCATCATCATCTTCTTCATCTTCTTCATTACCATCGTCAGCTACATCATCTTCAACTCTGGGTGCAGTGTTATCTTTCACATCTAATAAACTGCAGCCTAGTTTACATCAACTTGTAGTTCAAGGTCTGTAGTGCACACTCTTCTGAAATACTTTTAGTTGTCTTGAAACTCCTTCCTAACCCATGCTAACCTTATCTGATCCTGTTAGAGGGCTGTTCTGCTTAAGCCCAAGTCTACCAATTGCTCCAGGAGGGATTTCTACCTTTTTCCAATAGGAGAAATTTGAGCTATAGAGCTTAAAGTGAATTCAATTTGAAACACATTAAATTCAAATAACAAAAGTTACTAAATTAACATAATGTCATATCTCCACAGAGCCCCCCAGTATAGATCTTCGCTGTCACCTGACCCTGGAACAAGGCAACTGCAGAAGCTACTCTATTCGCTGGTATTATGACAAACAGGCGAACTCCTGTGCACAGTTTTGGTATGGCGGTTGTGGTGGTAATGACAACCGTTTTGAAAAAGAAGAGGAGTGCAAAAAAACATGTGTTCTAAACAGAACAAGTAAGTAGTAAACATACACAGCATGTTACAAATGGCCTGTTTGTAACTATTTTATAACTAATTAACTATTTTTGCTTTTATGTACCAACAGGTTAAGTCACCAGCACATAGCAACAAGTTTGTTTTTGTTTTTGTTTTTTTGTTTTTTTGTAAATATGGTGCTTTTTGTCATGGAGGTGTAATGTTTTCTGTCATATTTGCTCAGAAATGTTTTGCACTTTTGTAGCATTTTTATGTATATTTTCTAACAAACTGAAGAACATTTTACATGGTCCTGATCAAATCATGTATAGGAAGTATATTATCTTCATCTTTAAAATTTTCACCAGCACACAAAAAAATACTCTAATACTCTAACTCTAAATACTCTAATCAGTTAGTGGTAAAGAGTTGGATCTCCAGATTGATAGTATTTCAAGCAATTGGTTTGTGTTAGATGTAAAATATTCATAAATAAAGTAAATATCATATAGACATATTCTGTTACTTACACTGACAGTTTTAACATATACTAGAAAAAATAATGTGTACTTTAATCAGTCTTGTATGTGAACTGAAAGCTCTGATATTCCATTGTGTGTTTTAGGGATATAATGTAACTGGCAGCAGCTCTGAGGGCACTGATTTGGGTTTTGTATTATTTTGGCTTATGACCTATTAATACACACATTGTATTTGAAATAACTGTGCTTTTATAAATAAAATACAAAATAACCATATTTGTGGTCAGTCTTTTTAAACAGGGCTTAATAATATTAGCAGGGGCAGATCTAGAGAAAAATTCCCGGGGTGGCAAGGAGTTTAATGAATAATTAAGGCAAATGAATGAATACATTATATCTACTGACAATGTTTGAACAAAATAGCATCATCAATAAAAGCATTTTTTGTTACCTATAAAACAGAGCAGGTTACACACAGATAATTAACTTCATTTTCAAAAGTCTTTCCACAATGTTAAAAAAAAAAAAGTGCCAGTGTTTAAAATAGCAGCTTTGTCCATTACAGCTGAATGCGATAATTAACATGTTATTCAGCAAAACACCTCACAAACATGTCCAGAGCTAAAGCTTTAGCACAAATATATTATATATATTCAAGACTGTTCTCAGTCATAATGGTGGCTAATTAAAAACTTGCACTACTCACTGGTAATGCAACTGCTATTTTGAAAATCTGAAACAAGTCATACAACACATCTTGATGTTTGTCTAAAAATTGAATAAATTCCACCAGAGCAGCAGGTGTATCATTGTTGTTTATTCTTAGTCATTAAAATTTTTCTTGTATTAAGTTTATCTTTAAATATTTCAAAATGTCGGAAATCAGAGTTTTTCTCATAAATGCCTGACCCATGACAAAAATTGTATGTTCACGTGTGCCTTTACCAGGTATGGTGACATCTGGGGTGACAAGAGCTCTTTTAAAGGTGACAGCTGCCCCCCCTTGCCACCCCTCCAGATCCGCCCCTGAACGTTTGAGCTATTTATTTATTTATATTTACAAGTCTATATATATATATATATATATATATATATATATATATATATATATATATATATATATATATATATATATATATATATATATATATATATATATATAAATTATATAAATGTAAAGTGTCTATATTATAAACTTGTGTCTGTGTTATTTTATTAGTGCAGTCAACAAAATCACACTTTTTTGTCCCGACTTACTTGCCGTTCGTTTCCATAGTGATTATGACGCTCTGGAGGGCTTTCACAGATTAGCTGCGCAGACGTTTAGCCTCTGCGTTTAGTTTGTGGTTTATTGCTAAACTCCAGAGAATACCTGAACCCGCAGTCATGGCATCGGTTCTAGATGCTCTTTGGGAGGACAGGGATGTTAGGTTTGACATAACAGCGCAGTAAGTCAACTAACTAAATCCTGTTTTTTCTGTCGCGCAAGCTAATGACTATTGATGCTAACCTAAGCTAATCATACATCTCGAAAAGTACCGCCTATCATTAAGATTTTCTAATAATTCTCATAGACAGATGAAGACTCGTCCAGGAGAAGTTATGATAGATTGCCTGGACTCCATAGAAGACACTAAAGGGAACAATGGAGATCGAGGTCCGTAAAAAAATACATAAATATGAGCTCTGTATTTAATACTAATGTAAGTCATATTTTGCAGGTCGTCTTTTAGTGACAAACTTACGAATCATTTGGCATTCGCTGGCGCTGCCAAGAGTGAATTTGTGTATGTATCTGAATAAAATATTAAGATTTATTTTCTGTCATGCGTATAAAAGTATAGCTGATGTAAATATATCAGTAATAAAGTACTCATCTTTTGCAGCTGTGGGTTATAACGCTATCATAAACATCACAACAAGGACAGCAAACTCTGTAAGTGTATCATCTTTCATGCTGTTCAGTTTACTTACAACATTCCTATTACTGTTATTACGATATTCTGTAATGTTTTTTATTTATATTATTTTTGTTTGTTTGTTTGTCTGTTTTGTTGTTGTTTTTTCCAGAAATTAAGAGGACAAACTGAAGCACTCTATATTTTAACAAAGTCAAACAACACAAGATTTGAGTTCATATTTACAAATGTGGTGCCAGGAAGTCCACGGCTCTTCACTTCTGTCATTGCAGTTCACAGGTAAAGCAGCACAGTGACCAAAAGGTTACACCCAAGTTTAACACCCAACACTTTTTTTCTGCAAATACATTTTACATTTGTTTTTTTCAGGGCCTATGAGACATCTAAAATGTACAGAGACTTGAAACTGCGAGCTGCTCTCATTCAAAATAAGCAGCTAAGACTCCTTCCTAGAGAGCAAGTGTATGATAAAATCAATGGAGTATGGAATTTGTCTTGTGACCAGGTAATACAACAACAACAAACCTTATAAACATTATCACATCCAATTACCAACAATAGCTTATGTTTTGTTTGCCTCTTATTCTTTAGGGAAATCTTGGAACATTCTTCATCACCAATGTTCGTATAGTGTGGCATGCTAACATGAATGAGAGTTTTAATGTCAGCATCCCATATCTTCAAATTGTAAGTTTTTTAACTTTATAATTAAGAAAACAATAGAGATTGTAGTAATGGTAAGTATTCAATAATTATGCATTTTTTTCTTTAGTGGTCTATCAGAATAAGAGACTCAAAGTTTGGTTTGGCTTTAGTAATTGAGAGTTCGAGACAGGCAAGTCCTTAACATCATGTTGATTTATACAATTATTAAAAGGAGATTTGATTGTTTTTAATGTATTAAAATAGATATGTTTTCCTTTTAGAGTGGAGGCTATGTGCTTGGTTTTAAAATTGATCCTGTGGAGAAGCTTCAAGATGCTTTAAAAGAAATTAACTCATTACATAAGGTGTTTTCTGCAAACCCTATCTTCGGAGTTGACTATGAAATGGAAGAAAAGGTAGGAACATGTGCACCATAATGCCATAATCACTGATCCTTCATGTTGCAATTAATTTGTTCTGCTGATCTGCTGTTTAACACTACTTTCC
The DNA here is from genome assembly GCA_020698575.1 of Bostrychus sinensis. Lineage (NCBI taxonomy): Eukaryota > Metazoa > Chordata > Actinopteri > Gobiiformes > Eleotridae > Bostrychus > Bostrychus sinensis. The sequence goes on along the minus strand of CM036240.1, from coordinate 25,036,665 downwards.
AATCAGATGCAAGTATGGCGACATATATGAAAATAGATTTTAAAAAATTTGATTTTATGTTGTTTGATTTGTTTGTAACATCAGCTGATCCTGTTGCCATGGCACTGTTTATCTCTCAATAATTACAGCCACAGCCGTTGGAGAGGCTCACAGTGGACCAACCCCCTGACGATGTGGAGATTGAGCCCGATGAACAGACTGATGCTTTCGCTGTAAGTCTATCCAGTAGTCTCACTTCATGCTTAGGGACAATCATTTTTGTTTTCATATTCTCAAAATGCATAGTAAAATGACTAAACACTAATTAATAATGTGTTTAATAGTGCTTTTGTATCTATTATTAATTAGCAACAATACCCTTCCTCCATGAGGGCCTTGCAATTATAAAAAAAAATCTAAAAATGTAAATGTCTTTTATTCTACAGGCTTACTTTGCAGATAGCAACAAGGTAATCTTTGATTTTAATTTCTTCACCAGCTGACATTGCTGTAAAATATAGTTCCCTTCATATTGTTGTTTCTTTTACTGATTGGTTTCCAAAGCAACAAGACCGGGAGCCTGTATTCTCTGAGGATCTGGGCCTCGCTATTGAAAAGCTGAGAGATGGCTTCACACTACAGGGACTGTGGGAAGTCATGGGCTAAAATTAAATGTGTGTATTAAGTGTACAATATGAATACAAGCCATTATTTATAAACAGATGAACAAACTCTATTTATACTTCTGTGAACATGTGTCATCATAGATTAATTTGGGGCTATTAGTATACTTTATTTTATGCCCAGGGTTAGAAAGTAAACCATACAATTTGTATAGTTTGTGGTAATAAAAGTATTTACATGATTATCTGAGTACTTTTTCTTCCATTTACTGGAATGTTAAGTATATAGCCATGATCTGAAGATAAATACTTCTACATGAAGTACTAAAAATGTAGAAAGAAAACATACCATCACTGTGTTACTCTGGCAGCTGTTCATAGACTCACTGACTGTTAATTCAAGAGGGCATGCCTCAAACAAACTTAGATTTATACAGTAAGGAAGTCATTGTGTAAAGTAATTTCTATGAAAGAAAAATGAACATTTCAAGCCTTTTCCAAATGTTTTGACCTGCAAACATTTTTGTTCTAGCTGATACAAGTCCTACATCAAAACATTTGAGTATCATGTCTATATGTCATGTCATGTCATAGTCTATTTGTTTCAGTAGTTCAGTTCAAAGTGAGATGCATATATTATATAGATTCAGTACGCACAAAGTTAAATATTTCAAGAATTTATTTTCATTGTGATTTTGATTATGGTTTAACTTGAAAAAACAAAATTCAGTTTCTCATCAAATTAGAACATAGAGTATATATTAAATTTTTATTATAATGAAAACAAATAAATGCTTGAGATATTTCACTCTACTATTTTATAAACTCACTTATTGAATTGAACAACTGAAAGAAAAATACTTTTCTACCTAGTTCTAAAACATAGAGCCCCTAAAGTACGCCCAAAAATTAAAAAAAGATCTTCATGGAACAAGAGCGAATGGGATAAATATATTGTACAAACAAGATAGTTAATTTGAGTGAACAGAATAAATATCTAATACAAACAAGATAATTAACTACAGCAAACAGGATCAACACCATTACAAACAAGAAATTACTGTTTTGGCGTGTAGTCCTAGTGTTTCTGTTATGTGCAGACAAGTTGCGACTGGGTTCATCAAAGTTAAATTCGTCAAAATATTCGCCTCTACTTTGAATAAGCACGCATTACAATCAAATGCTTAATTATTTCACGGTAAGACAATGGTAAAAACATAGCTCGTTCCCTCAAGATAAAATCTTGTTCCCTCAAGACAATTATCTCATTCCCTAAAAATAATATCTTGTTCCCTCAAGATAATATATGTTTTAATACAGGTTTTGTCATGGAAAGGACATAGGCTATTTTTGTCGGCTCATATAACAATCTTGTTCTCAATCACTACGGTGACAAGTCTTCACAGTTGTTTTTACTCCATGACAGCTGTGTGGGCTCTCCGACTCAGCCAGAGTGAATTCTTCTCTGCTGGGGTCGTTAGCTATATTTAGAAGGGGCATGGTTATATTGAAGTGCCTTCAGACCTGTCTGCCCCTATAGTCTTGTGTTCACCAGCTGGTGAAGTAGGTTCATTTTGCTAATTTCTCATAGTCAAGAATGGACCCCCAAAGTTTGAAGGAAGATCTGCGACTTTTTCAGAGTACTCTGCTTCAGGACGGACTAAAAGAGCTTCTAAATGAGAACAAATTAATAGACTGTGTTCTCAAGATTGGAGACCGAAGCATCCCCTGTCATCGGCTTATCCTGGCAGCATGTAGCCCTTACTTCCGTGAAATTTACTTCTCAGAGGATGGAGAGGAAGCGGATGAGAAGGAGATTGTTCTGGAAAATTTGGACGCAAATATAATGGAGATCATTGTGAACTATATGTACTCGGCAGAGATTGACATCAACGACAACAATGTGCAGGATATTGTGGTTGTTGCAAATCGCTTTCAGATTCCATCAGTCTTCACAGTTTGCATTAACTACCTTCAGAAACAGGTGTCACAGAGAAACTGCCTTGCCATCTACAGACTAGGCTTGATGCTAAACTGCCCCAGACTGGCAATAGCAGCACGAGATTACATCGCTGATCGCTTTGAGCAATTGTCCAAAGAGGCAGAGTTCCTTGAGCTTGCCCCACATGAATTGTTTGCTATAATCGGAGCAGATGCACTGAATGTAGAAAAGGAAGAGGCAGTATATGAGATCTTGCTGAAATGGATCAAGAAAGACAAAGCAAATCGTACCAAAAGCCTGAGTGAGGCCTTTGAGTGCATCCGCTTCCGTCTGCTCCCAGAGAAGTACTTCAAAGAAAAAGTAGAGAAGGATGAACTCTTCAAGGCTGATCCTGAGATACAGAAAAAACTCAAAGCGATCAAAGATGCATTTGCGGGAAAGCTTCCTGAAGTTAAGAAGAGTCAAAATGAGGATGACCAAGAGGAAGGGACATTGCCTGGCTATCTGAATGATAACCGCAGATATGGCATGTATGCCAAAGACATGCTGCTGATGGTCAATGACGCTGCAGCCGTGGCCTATGACGGACAGGAGAATGAGTGCTATCTCGCAGCAATGTCTGAGCTGGTCCCACGAAACCATGTCAGCCTGGTAACAAAGAGGGGCAACCTTTACATCTTGGGAGGACTTTTTGTGGATGAAGATGAAAAACAAAATCCACTGCAATGTTACTTCTATCAGGTACAAAAGTTCACGTATTGTACTTTTGTTCAGGGGATGGCATTAAATACATACTATGTAGCCTGCTGGAGCAATTTTGTAGAATTTAATGTAATATATAGGAATTTAGTTTTAGAGTTTAGTCTTGCTTGAATTGCTCCAGAGTTGATGGGAAATGACTGGCCTATGTTTCAACACGCCCAGCCAATGGAAAGGTGCTTGGGTGGGATAAGATAAAAGGCTTTAATCGGGCCTCTCACAATAAGGTCCCCCAAAGGTTGGGACAATGCATAAAATGTAATGTACCAGCAAAACACTAAAAAAAAGATAATGTCATAAAAATATTATTTTACATTTTACAAAGTGTTCCAACTTTTTTCAGAATTGGGTTTGTGATATACAGTTAGGTATATAGGTAAGGTAGGTTAGGTAAGTATTTGGACACTGACACAAGTTTTGTTATTTTAGCTGTTTCCTGAAACATATTTAAAACACACTTAAATAAGTGTGTATGTACTTAAAGTGCAGACTCTCAGCTGTAATTTGAGAGTATTCATGTCCAAATTGGAGAAAGGGTTTAGGAATTACAGCTCTTTAATGTTTAGCTGCCTCTTTTTCAGGGGCTCAAAAGTAATTGGACAGATGAACATTATTATGAATAAATTGTTCATTTTTTATACTTAGGGGAAAATCCTTTACAGGCGATGGTTGCCTGATGTCTGGAGCCCATGGACATCACCAAACACTGGTTTTCCTAATTTATGATGCTTTGCCAGGCCTTTACGGCAGCTGTCTTCAGTCGTTGCTTGCTTGTGGGTCTTTCTGCTTAAAGTTTAGTCTTAAACAAGTGAAATTAATGCTCGATTGGGCTGAGATCTGGCGACTGACTTGGCCATTGTAGTATAATTCACTCATTTGCCTTAAAAAACTCCTGGGGTGCTTTTACAGTATGTTTTGGGTCACTGTCCGTCTGTACTGTGAAGCGCTGCCCATCAACTTTTGGCTGAATCTGAGCAGAAAGTTTATTCTTATACATTTCAGAATCCATCCGGCTGCTTCTGTCTTCTGTCTCATCATCAATAAACACCAGAGACCCAGTGTCATTGGAAGTTATACACACTCATGCATCACACTGCTCCTCCATGTTTTACAGAAGATGTGCTGTGCTTTGAATCATGAGCCGTTCCAAGCCTTCTCCAGACCTTTCTCTGCCCATCATTCTGGTACAGGTTGGTCTGAGTCTCATCTGTCCACAGAATGCTGTTCCAGACCTGAACTGGCTTAAAGGTGTTTCTGGACAAGTCTAATGTGGCCTTTCTATTGTTGAGGCTGATGAATGGTCTGCACCTTGTTGTGAACCCTCTGTATTTGCTCTCATGAAGTCTTCTGTTTATGGTGGACCTCAACACTGATTTTTTGATCCAGCCTAAGGATGATCTGGTTCACTTCCATTGAGTTACTGTATGTTGTGATTTCACACAAACAGCTTTTTAAATACAAATGTAACACCTGGAATCAAGTCCAGACCTTTTACCTGCTCAGTTTATGGTGGATTATAGAGGGAAATAGCTCATGCTGCTCAGGAAATAGCTTTTGAAGCAACTGTCCAATCACTTTTGAGCCCCTGAAAAAGAGGCAGCTACACATTAAAGAGCTGTAATTCCTAAACCCTTTCTCCAATTTGGATGTGAATACTCTAATATCACAGCTGAGAGTCTGCACTTTCAGCACATATTAATTATATAACTGTATTTTGAATACATAGTTTGGTAAAAAGGTTAAATTAACAAAATTTATGTCCATGTCCAAAAACGTGTGGACCTAACTGTACATATGTTGTTGTTTTTTTCAGTTCGACAGTCTTGGTTGCCAGTGGGTTGCTCTACCACCCATGCCTTCCCCAAGATGTCTGTTTGCTCTAGGAGATGTTGACAATTTCATCTTTGCTGTAGCTGGTAAAGACTTACAGTCAGATGAGTCACATGACACAGTTATGTGCTATGACACCGAGTAAGTTTTGTGAATTTATCCAACTTTTATGTGTTTGGTAGGCTAAACTGACTTGCATTATGTTGCTTCCCCTTCCCCCCTTTTAGAAAAATGAAGTGGAGTGAGTCAAAAAAGTTACCTTTGAAAATCCATGGCCACAGTGTTGTCTCTGAGAATGGGTTGGTTTACTGTTTGGGAGGGAAAACAGATGACAAGTAAGATAAAATTTTTGAATTTGGCAATGCCAAGATGTATATTTTAGTGCTTTGCCTAAACCTCTGAATTATGTTTTCTATATTTTTTCCAAGTAAAACAATCAGCAAGATGTTTGCATACAACCACAAGAGGTCAGAATGGAAAGAACTGGCCGCTATGAAGACACCTAGATCTATGTTTGGGGCCATTATCCACAAAGGGAGGATTATTGTGGCAGGAGGAGTCAATGAAGATGGGCTCACATCTGGATGTGAAGTCTATGACTTTGGAACTAACAAGTATGTGCATATAACATACTGTATGTGTTTGATATTCCTTTATCCAATGTGTAGCACACTGATGACTTACTGATATGTTCTAGGTGGTCACCCTTCACCGACTTCCCCCAGGAGAGAAGTTCGATGAACCTTGTGAGCTGTGGTGGGCTGCTGTATGCTGTAGGAGGCTTTGCCATGGTGGTGAATGAGAATAAAGAGTGCACTCCGAGTGAGATGATTGATATTTGGCAGTAAGTGTGGATTTTCAAGGTATTTCTACCCAAGTTGCTTATGCAATACAGTAACCCTTTAACTTGCTCCCCAGTTATGAAGAGGACAAGAAAGAGTGGAGTGGTCTAATCAGAGAGATGCGCTATGCGACTGGAGCATCTTGTGTGTCCATGCATCTGAATCCAGCCAAAATGCCCAAGATGTAAAATGAAGAACATACTCTGTTATTTTATTTGTATGAAAAATTTATCAAGTACATTTGCAGCAGCACAAAAAAGGTGTTCAAATGTTTCATATATTTCTTAAATATTTCTTCAAAACTAGTAAGCTAAAGGACTTAGTAACACACTTCTTTTTGTCTTTTATGTAATACAATTTTGGCACAATCTCATTCAACATGAAAGAGATGCATATGCCACTTGAGTGTCTTTGATGAAAAATCCATAGCACTTAAAAATATTCTTAACACTATGCTGTTTTTGGGATGTTTTACATCCTGACTAAATGTAACATTCAAGAAATATGTTCATTATAAAGACCATTCCCGAAATATTTTTTTCTTTAGGTAATCCTTCCAAGCATACTGTGTTGAAAGCTCCATAGAGTTCCATTCAAAGTGAGGAATCTGTAAAAACAAAGTAATGTAAAATCTTTTATTTGTTTATTTTCTGTGTGTGATGGAGATGTAAAAATTAGATTCATCATTCTTTGTGCCACTGTCTTACCTGAACAACACAATATCCCAAAATTTCCAGATGCCTCTTCCTCATCAGGGTTTCTCCTTTCATGTGACGAGAGTTTTTACAAAATGACTTTGAGTCAAGAAAATCCACAGCAAGTCTAAGACACAGAGCATTTTTTTTCAGTTGTCTAAACTGGTCATTATTAGTACATAAACCTCATGAATGTTAATAAATGCAGGTTATGATCAGAATGTTTTCCTACCGCTGAGCACCAGGTGGCAGCTCATCCCTTAGGTCAGAGAGAGAGCCAGTCCCCCACTGAACTTCCCCTCTGCTGGGGATCTGCAGCGAGCTTCGTTCATTATAAGGCAGCGGTTTGAGCTCTTTGTCCAGTATGCACTCAAAATCTACAACAACAGAACAAAAATGTATATTCTAACTTTTAAGAAAAATTGTAAATATATGACAAGGGGTAAAAATGCACTAGGCAATACATTGTCAATAGGTTTAACATCGTTAAAGATTGTTCAATTTCACCCAAAACATGGTCTGATAAATAACAAGGTGTAAACAAACAACTTCTATGTACCTACCTACAGTGTAAAAATAAGGAGTGACAACAGCTATCTGGACATAGTTAATGCCACCAAGAACTTCCCCCAGCATTTTGTGGATCTGCTGCTGCACAGCGCTGACAGACCCATTCCCTTAAAAACAAGGCATTTTTTTAATCAAATATTATTTCAATGCCATCAAAATAAAAATAAAAACATTACCTCTTTTATGAAGTCGCTGACAGTAGCGCTCATGAAACCAAGGCACCTGATATTCCGGACACTCCAGGCACACGGCTCGATTGAGCTCCATAAGCCTCAGTCGAATGCGCATGTTGAGTGCATCAGGAAGGGCTGGAGAATTATCAGAATGATAAACATCTGGCTTCGAAGTACATTTTATTGAGGGGTTTTAATATATATAAAATTAAATAAACTAAACTTACTTTCTAATTGGGCATCTAGTTTTCCCAGAAAGTCAATACTGAAAATTTCTTTGATAAGTTCCTCAGGAAAACAGTCAGCCACAGCTAAAGAGTATGCCAGAAGAACTAGCAGATGTGGGTCAAACAAACCTTTGAATTGAAACTCAAAATGTTAGTTTTATATACTGAAATTGTTCTTTTTAAATATATTTACTTACTGATATGTGGGGTGAAGTGCTGAATACAGGCATCATACATTTCATCTGCTTTGACAGTATCATAATTTAGGACAGAAAAGGGTAGCAGGGTGGCATAGGTTGCAGAGTAGTGAAACTAAAAAATATATAAAAAAAAAAACGTATTTCATTATACAGCAGCACAGCATATTGCTTTATATTAAAATGTATAATATTGTTTTCATTGCTCACCTTATCAATGTCTTTAATGACAACATTTGCGATATGTTCCATCAGTGGATGGCTAAGGTGATTTATCCTTGTGAGAAACAGGCTTAGTTCTGGCACATTTGTCCAGTTTATTTGATCCATCATTCTCTTAAGTGTTACCATTGTATCTTCAATCAACATTTCCTCAAACCATTCTCCTGAAACATATTTGAGCTCCTCCAGCAACAAGTCAAGCCGATCAGCTGTACGGAGTCTCTCGTGTCCGCAGCGGTTGAGAGCTTGCAGTAGTCGCACGTACTTACTGGGAGTGTTATGGCGGTAGGAGGGATCATTGCGAACCCATTTGGCAATGGCGTGAGCAATTGTGTTGAGGTCACTGAGGTTGCACTGAGGCACCACAGCCTCTATTCGTGTGATAATGCTCTCGTCCACACGAGGACAAGGCAGCAATGACAAGACACGGGTCAGCATGGTCACTTCATAAGGAAATACACTGTTCTGCAAAAAGCTGGATATAAAACCAAAACATCAATTTTACTTACAAGAGCAAGCAGATTAACTTACTACTTACTTACTACTTATTAACTTCAGGGTGTACCATATATAACAGTAACTATATAAAGCACTTACTGGGTCAAAATATTTCTTAGTTTAGCATACAGCTCAGGATTTTGATACTGCAACAGAAAAAGTGCTTGTGTGATTCTGGCCACCTCCACTGGTTTGTAGACATGAAGGTTTCTTTGTATTACTGCAGCAATTCTGAAAAATATTTTTTGTGAATTACACTGTTTTCAAGCAGAAAAAAATCTATTGAGTTTTGGACTCACTTGTTCATAAGGCTAAGATTTCTGCTCTGAATCTCTTCTAATCCTTCTGCTACAGCCAATGCCTGGTGTGCATTAAACTCATCCCCCAACAACAAAGCAGTGTTTTCCAACCTAAAATAATAGTTAAACTTTAGTAAGAGTAGAGTATGTGTGCACATAAATAACTCTGCCCTTAACTAACCCTTCTCTTGTCTCTGGACTGGCTAAGGGAGCCAGAGTTACAAACAGTTTAGTGAAGGAGAAGGGGTCAGTGCTTGAATCAATCAGCTCAGTGAGTCTTTGTTTTGCAGCCAGCCTGAAGTCACAGTTATTGAATTGTAGTGACTGGTAAAGGCCCATGATGATGCTGATATTCTCTGCATTCATTCTGGATATGTTGCTCAAAAGGATTCGGTTGCATTTCTCCAACAGGGGCCGGTGGCTGTATTTGATGTTTCGTAGGAACTGAACAACTCTCCGTGGGTTATTGTAATTTGAAAGGTCCATAGTGTCCAGTAAATGATCTATCCTAGTGATGAGAGCATCTCGCAGACATGGAGACACCAGGGATGAACCACTTATCATCAGAGTTGTCAAAATCCTGTGAGCCACAAGCAAGGACCCAAATAAATAGAAATAAATATGTAGGTTATTATAAGACTTGTGAAAACGGTCTGACAACTGACCTTGCATCATCAATTGTTGACAGCTTTTGAGCCATGATGTCTGTGATGAGGCCCATGAGGGGGCTGTGTTGAAGGTGCTGATCACTGAGACAGATGGAAAACTTGGACAGAGATATCATTGACAATCTGAAACAATAAATAGGTGAAAAACAAATTATAAAAGGCAAAGACAAGTTATAGAAAACATACAAACATGTAGAAATGGCAATTATTTACTGTACTACAGTAGCTTGTACCTTAAAATAAACATCACTTTGTGGTTATTATTTGAGATTTGATCTAATTTAAGATTAGCAGTTGTGCAAGAAGAGACTTATCAATGACACCCAACACTGCATTTACAGCAGTTCAGCTGCATTTAGTATTTTAGTAATTCTAAAAGTTGCTTTAAAAACACAAATACACACCAACTTTTATCACCAGCAACTTCAGATTCTATCGTATCATATATAATCAACTTTGAGTATTTTAATAATATCCTTTAACATGAATGTTTCCCTTAAGCATACACCACCTGTCCAGTCGCAGCCATGCTTCTGAAACCAGTTGCTGAATAAGTGAGTCATGTGGATCCACATTTAGTCTAAAATAGTGAAAAACATTTTGAAGTGACATTTCCCATTTTTAATTAAAATGTGTGTTATATTGTCTTAATTTACCTGAGAAAATTGTAGAGCATGTCAATCAACACTGAATTGCCCATTAAAGCAATTTTGTTCTCTGCCAAAACCCGCAGAGTCAAAAACTGTGGGTGACCCTTGATAAGATCCACAGTACGAAGCAGTTGTGGTTTCTCTTTTTGAAACTGCCACAGCATCCCCACAGCCTTGCTGACATGATTAACTGTGAGTTTGGCCTTGTTCTTTCCCACAACATCAAAAACATGGTCTTCAATGGAGCAAACATGCAGTTGCTCCAGAACCTGGTCTCGGGTCACTGCCCCACTGTGAAGGAGCCTTCGAAGGCAGGAGGTCACACATTGCAGGCGAAGCATCACTCAGGCACAGGTGAAGAAGCAGACGCCCAAGTGTTCATTGCTTCGACCCACTACTGTTCAGCTCAATATCAAACTCACACATCGGTTGCAACTTGTGGGCGGGAGAAACTTGGCTCTGTGTTAAAAATCAAAATGGTTTCATTTGCCTTCTGAATAGACCGGCAGGCTACAGATGACACGTTTAACATACTACACGCAGTTTATGTAAGTATCAAGACACACAACAGCTCTAGAGACCACATCACCTTAAATGATTATTAGAGTAAAAGTAATAATGTTTATGTCTGCTTTGTTACTTATAATAAACACATCTGATCAGCCAGATTTTAATACCAAACATTTTAATGCAGATAAAGTATAAAATGTTTAATTACTTTTTGTTGGATAAAATTATGTACTCTACTAAATGATACAGACACACATCTTTTGTAATATCTCCCATCCTAACAAATAGTCCGATTTAGTAATGACAGGTCTCCTTTGAAAAAGCCCTACACTGAACTGTTATACTGTGCGCCCTGTGTGGCTACCACTGGCATGCTAAAGCGGATTTCACGTGTGCAGAGGAAAATCATGTGTACCTCTGACAAACGCTCGCGCTTTTCACTTATTGCACAGTAACAAAGAATTTAGAGGGGAGCCCACTCGAGCAAAATGTTGACAATAAAGGCTCCAGAATTAAAAGATAAATGACTTATTCAAAGTCAAATTACCTAGCATGTGCGCTGCAATGTTTCACTTCCGTAATCAATGACAAAGTCTGTGTGAGTTGTTTGTCCTGGGTAAGGACTTTCAGGCAGCAACTTTGTCTGTTGTAGAAACCACTGTAGAGGAAATGGCTGTTTTGTTTGCGACCTGCCATATGTTTCTATTTATTTAAGACAATAAACTCATGGTAATAAACTAGAACCATCAAAATTTGTAACACCAACTATACAAGAAATCCAAGCCTTTCAAGTATGTTTCGGGGCATCAATGACATTGCGCTTCCTCTGCTGCGTCCAGTGCCTTGACGTCTCTGCCGCGCCATCTTTAGAAAACATTGAGTTGGGCACTGAATGAAACTTAATTTTGCTCGTTTTATGTCGTTGCCTGCTGCATGGAGTGATATCCTTGGTTCCCTAGGTGATACGACTTATTATTCTGTTTCTATTCAACATATGCATTTCGTTACTATGCCACCCAGAATAGTTAAAGTATGTACAGAAGAAATGAGCCCTTGAGATGTTCTAGCATAGCTTGCTAATGCTAACTCGGGCCTAGCGTTAAATTGTTGGGATTATTTTTTAAATGCCGTGATATAAGAGTAGCATTGCGTTTGCTTTTAGTGCACATTTGGATGCCGATAATCGGTCATTTGTTTCTATTTTTCCCAAGTAAGCTAGTTTGCTAATAGAAACCGTTGAAAAGCGTTGTTGTTAGCATCATTGTGCCTTTAATTATAACAATATAGAAATGTTTTGCAGAGCACTCACGTTGTCTCTTTATTTTGATGTTGCATTGTTGGGCTTGTTGCCTCTAGATTTTGATAAGCGAAGGTAAAAATGGGAGTAAAGGCGCAGCGCCCTCGGTGCTTCATGGATATTGCAATTGGCAATGTTGTCGGTAAGAAATACAAGTTTGATTGGCTAATTCGTTGTGTTGACTGTTTTTCACACTGCCACCTGTGTTCGTCTTTTCAGTCGGGAGAATTGTGGTGGAATTATTTTCAGACATTTGTCCCAAAACATGTGAAAACTTCAGGTGTCTTTGCACAGGTAAAATATAAAATATAAAAAAAACTTTAGAGGCATTGTAGTAGATTTTGGACACTCTTAATATGACTAACTTCTCTGTGCATAGGTGAAAAAGGCATTGGTAAAGGAACTCAGAAACCTCTACACTACAAAGGATGTCTCTTCCATCGCATTGTTAAAGATTTTATGATTCAAGGAGGAGACTTTAGTGAAGGTGAGTTTAAGAATGGCAATTGTTGCCTAGCATTCTACTGCTTAAGTTATTTAGTTGACACAGACATAATTGGCTTAAATTTGTGTGTCATATTTGTTTGGAAAATTGTATTTTCTTATGACATAATTTTTGTTTGTGATTTTTTTTTTTTTTCTTCGTAGGAAATGGAAGAGGAGGTGAATCAATCTATGGAGGCTTTTTTGAAGGTAAAGGAAGCCGCTGCCAGACCTGTCAGTTGTTTTCCAAACCAGCGTTGGCTTCAAGATGGAAGTACAATCTTATGCTTTTCCCCTAGATGAAAGCTTCGCTGTTAAACACAACAAGGAATACCTGCTGTCTATGGCCAACAGGGGCAAAGACACTAATGGATCACAGTTTTTCATGTAAGTATCAAAAGCTATTCTGAGGATGCCTATAAACTGATACTTTTCATACTAATTCATTTTCACTCTCTCTTCTTTCCTTTTCCGACAATAGAACTACTAAACCCACACCACATCTGGATGGGTAAGGAATTGTTGAGTTCAATGCATTTTATTTTTACATTTTATGAGGTGTATAAATAATAGATATAGATTGTGCTTTATATTTCAGGGTCCATGTGGTTTTTGGTCATGTGATCTCTGGTCAAGAGGTTGTTCAAACTATGGAGAACCAGAAAACAGATCATAATAGCAAACCGTATGCTGATGTCAAAGTGTTGAACTGTGGAGAACTTGTACCTAAATCAAAAGGTTTGTTTGTATAGATGTTGCTTGTGCACATTCAAAGGAAATTAGTGTTACAAATGGAACGTTTTACTCAACAAAGCACATATCCACAGCTAAAAAAGAAGATAAAAAGAAAAAGCATGGTTCCTCTGGATCCAGCAATAGTTCCAGTGAGTCTGAGAGCTCGTCTGATTCATCTTCTGACTCTGAGGAATCTGAAAAGGAGTCTAAGAAGAAGAAGAAAAAGGCAAAGAAGCAAAAGAAACAGAAAAAGAAGGACAAGAAAACAAAGTACGCATAAGTCTGACTCATGATCACTCATGTTTTACTGTATACTAGTACTAGTATGTGTAAAAAAAAAAAAAAATGTTTTCACTTGAAGATAACTGAGTCAGAAAGTCTACTAGTTAATAAAATGTAAGAGGCCAAAAGGGTATATAATTAATGCAACAGTGTTCTGTGAAAGGGGTAAAATGGGTGCATGGTGGCAGAGCGGTTAGTGTTCTCGCCTCCCAGCAAGGAGATTGTGGGTTCAAGCCCAACCAACATACCATCACACGAACTCTCTGGGTGGAGTCTGCATGTCCTCCCCGTGTTACTGTACTCTGGCTTCCTCCCACTGTCCAAAGACATGCATGTGTTAGGTGAATTGGTGACTCTAAATTGACCCTAGTAAATTAATGTGAAAGTGAATGGTTGTCTGTCTGTGTTCATCTCTGTGTCAGCCCTGTGACAAGCTGGCCCCTGTCCAGGGTGTACCCCGCCTACGGACCAAAGGTACTGGGATAGGCTCCAGTCAGAATGAATGTTCTGTATATGTTGGATACAGTGTGGCATCGTGCCTTACATAACGTTGTAATATAATATAACAGGTTATAATTCAACAAAAGTAACTCAACTTTAATAAACCACCAACTAAAACACTTTATCCATTATTGGATTAACTATATAGGTCAAAATGCAATAGATGAGATTTGCCCTGTACTGCTTTCAGATTGACAAGTTTATCATTCCTGTTTCATAGGTCAGAGGTTGCCAGTGCTGATGAGAAAGAGGAGGAGGAAGTAGTTTCTTCTACAGTGCGTCCAGAGGAAATCCCCCCCATCCCAGAAAACAGATTCTTGATGAGACGAAGCCCCCAGCTTACAGAGAAAAAGGATGAGTCTAAAAAGGAGCAACGAAACAAGGAGGAAAGACCAAGGTGCCCAGATAAAATCTTATTTATCTTTGTTTTATTTTCAGTAAAAACAGTCAATTTACAGATTTTTTGAAAATTCTCAACAGCACTGGCATGGCCTACAATTCAGCATATAACAGAAGACTGGTCATGACACGTTCAGGAAGAAAGATAAAAGGCAGGGGACCAAGGGTAGGGGCAAAAAAACATTAAAATCTTGCATGTTAAAATAACCCAAATTTCAGTAGATCTAGGTTGAAAAATAACAAAAGGTTTAAAGAATTATTGCTTCTTTCTCCCAGCGTTATCGGACTCCCTCACGCTCTCGTTCGAGGTCCAGAGATCGATTTAGGCGCAGTGAAACTCCTCCTCATTGGCGTCAGGAGATGCAAAGGCAGAGGATGAGAGCTGTTACTGGGGAGCGCTGGATTAAGGGGGATAGGTAAGACTACTAACATTCTCAGTAATATGCCATCTGACACAATTTCAGTAGTCAGACCCTGGTTTGTAGAGGCTTCTGACCCAACTGCTTGCCTATGAACAAATTTGTTGTTTTTGTTAGTCTGTTAGTGATTTATATCTTTTTCTATTAACAAGATGATAACATGTAAATGTTATAATGTAAGTTTATTAAATGTAACATGATAAATGTTGTCCCCTTTCCATACAGAAGTGACATGAATGATGGCAAGGAAGAGGCGTCAAAAAGAGAGCGTCGGCCCTCCAATACAAAACATGAAAATGCAGCGGAGGGTAAAAAGGATAAGAGAACAAGAAATCATAGATCCAAAAGCAGAGAAGACGATGCCGTGGATAAGGATGGGAAGCATAGCAAACACAAGGCACACAAGAAAAGAGCAGAAAGTCGCAGTAAAAGCCGTGAAAAGAGCAAAAGGTCAAAAAGCAGAGAGAAAGACCACAAACAAAAATCTGATGAGAAAAGAGCTCGTTCCCGAAGCAAAGACAAAGAGGACTCTAAGAAAGAAAAACACTCAGAATCAGATCATGCAAAAGAAAAAACTAAACATGATGAATCTAGTAAAAAACACAAAGTTGATGCAAAAGGAAGAAATGGTGAAAGAACTAGGTCCAGGTCACGAAGCAAGGACAGAGCCACAAAAGATGGCCACAGATCTAGTAGCAGGAACAGAGATAGGAGTGGTCCTGCAAAATCGAGAGACAAAGAAGACAGGCGAGACAAGGACAGAGAGAGGGGCAGGAATCGCAGCAGAAGTCGAGACAAACGACGCAATAGCGAAAAGGAAACTAAGAGGCGAGAGTCATCCCGAAGCAGAGACCATCGAGGGAGGAGTCCAGATAGAAGTAAGACTAGAGACACTCACAGGAGCAGGCGCTCCCGAAGCAAGAGTAATAAAAGAGAGTCTAGTATAGACCGTTCTTCTCATAGAAAGGATAAAGAGCGAGAATCTGGCAACCAAAAAAGACGACACAGCAGCAGTTCTGATAGTGATAGAGATAAAAGAAAGAGTCGAAAGAGCCCTGAAAGCAAATCCAAAGACAAAAGGAGCCCAGAAAGGCAAAAACCAGATAGTACAAAAGGGAAAGACAGAAATGACAGTAAAAGACACAGACATAGTTCAAGCTCAAGCTCTGACAGCGACTGAGATGGCTGGTCCCATTAAAAAGATCTAATTTTTTGTACTCCATACTGCAGCATCAGTTTCCTATCTACATTTTAGCTAGTGCTTTTAACAGAAGCAATTTACAGTTCTAATTTTTTTGCAGAAATTTTAATTTTTGATTCAAAGTGTCACTGGATATCTTATTTTCCACTGTAATCAGCTATACCTGACACCTTATGTACATTTAGGTTATAAATGAGAGCCTTCACACAGAACAGAAGAATGAGCCATCATAGGTGCTGATAGGAAGCTGAAGCTGCATTTGTTCAGTGGTTTTGTTATACAAATGCAGTTTAACATTGGAATAGTATTTTCATTGTCTGAAAATAGGATTAATTTTGTGAGTTGTGTCTTTTATTTTGAGGTACATTGTAATTTGGCCTTTTCACTGATTCATTCAGAGTTTGTAAAGGAAAACTCAACAGTTTTATTGCAACAGTTAAGCTTTTAAATTATGTCCCCAAACCTACTATTTTTTATTTTATTTTGTGAGCCCTGACAGTTTGGGGGAGAGGGTTGTACCTGTATTTTGTCATTTTTATATACAACCATCAGTCATATTTGGTTGCATGTGTAATTCTTTTTGTCCTTGGTAAATTGCCAGCCCTTGACTTTTGTACATCCATGACCTTTTACTGTAATCCTATTTGTAATTGAGATGCCTCTGGTTTACTTTTTGAATGGAGACAATATTGCCAATTTGTACAAGTTGTTTTTGTCCAAGTGGACTGGAAAATGCCTTTATGGCTTTGAAGAATGAATTAAAAAAAAAAAAAAAAAAAAGCAAATTTGATTTTAAACAATTGATGCAGTGATTCTAACTCGTTTCTCCACACATTGCCCACAATCACATCAATTATTATATATTTATATGATATATCTATATAAGATTACATTGTGTTTGTTCTTTTAGAAATTATTAGAGGATGGACTTTTTTTGCTATTAACACTTTAATTGGCTAGTTATAATGCCAGCAAAGAAAGACTTATTGGTCACCATGTAAATCCTAGTCTTTTTTTGGCTTGCTCAATATTCACAGCCTCATTTAGCTTTTTAATATTCTGAGTGGCTCCAGAGGTGTAGGTGGGCATTTGTGCACCACTACTGTCCTGAATAACATAGCTGGGCCTCACTCCATTAAAAGCAGGACCAGCTCCTCCACCAATCCCTTCTCTGGCTGCTTTGTACAGTGGAACCACGTTAAGCTTAGTTTCCACTGCCGTGTTGATAACATCCTTTGAATATAACTGGAACTGGAACTCTTCCTCTGCACTGATTTGCGCATTCTTTGCCTCAAACATATCTTCGTCTCTTCTTTGTTGCTCTTTCTTGGATTTTTTTTCAGCCTAGGTTAAAATATGAAAGACAATGAGGATTTATGTCACAATATAATGTACATGAAAACTTCTTACTACATACCATCTGAGTGCTGTGGAACTCCTGTAATCTTTGCAATTCTTCTTTATTTTTCTGAGTCTGGAGCTGCTGTTTCTCAGCGTATATTCTGTCAGCCTCCTCCTTAGCCTGAAGCATTTCCTGATTTTTCTTTTTTGTAATCTCCTTCATCCTCTGCTTTTCCTGCCTCTGTAAGAAACAAGTTAAGCCAAAAGCAAAAGTAGTGTAGTATGTGATTGTGATTTTTAAATGATTTTTGACCAGCCAAACTATTTACCAAGGATTCTCTATGGGCAGCAATGGACACCATCATAGCAGTCTTCCTCTCCTCTTCCTCCTGCTGCAGTTGTGCTTCTCTAGCCTCCCTTTCAGCAACTGCTCTTGCTATTCTCAGATCCTCATTTGCAGCCTGCTCTTGTTGTGTGGTTACAAGTTTTCCCAAGATCCTCTCTTGTCGCATCTGGGTTTCCCTGGATTAATTTAAGACAAGTGTATATTGGACATGCAGGTTAGTTTTAAGTGTTTGAACAGGTATAAGAGATGATAAATTAAATGTGGATTTAGCTGCTCTTAATTAAAAATTCCCACTATCTAAGATCAGACAGAGCAAATGGGTGATTCAAAGCCTAAAACGTATGATTTCTTAGAAATGTAACACCTAAATAAACCAGACCTTATTATCTCCTTTTCTTTGTCTCTCCTTAACTTGGTCATTTTTTGTTTTGCTGAGAGATAAAGTTTTCTTTGTTCCTCCTCCATTTTCTGTTTCTGTTCATCCATAGCTTTTTGTAGTTGTGTGTTGGTTAAATGCTCCTACAAAAGAAAACCAGCAGAGACGTTGTGTAAAATAAATGCTGTATTTTATTAACAGATTTTAGACTGTGATTATAAAATTGTCCCTGTACACTACCTGATGGGCTTGCATGAGGTTTTTCCTCTCAGCTTTTTGGTGTTCTTGCTCCATCCTTTGTTCCCAGAGATAAAGTTCCCGAAGTCGCTGAATTTCCTTCCCTTCCTGTTTGTTTAGTAGCTTCTCCTGCTCTCTCACTAACTCATTGTTTCTTATTCTGAAAATGACACCATGATGACAAAGAAACAAAGATTAACACTTCTACTATTTGAACATTTTGTTATGTACCTATATGTGTGACACCTACTGATTTTTCAGTTCCACTAAAACAGTCTGAGTCTCCTCTCTCTTTTGACGTGCTTTTTCTTCTTCTTGTCTCAGAGCTTCATCGTCTCTGGCCTTGGCGACTTCCAAGAAGGTTTTGTCCACATCTTTAGTGGCACTCTTGATATGTTGCTTTAGTTCAATCTGTGCCTCCCTCTCTTTTAGCACATGTGATAGCAAGTATGCACCCTGACAGATAGTATATTGAGTGGTTTATGACAAACTGAAAATAACTACACATTAATAACTATAACTAGTATATAGAAAAATGTACAAACATGTAGTCCTTTGACTCTGTCTGTTTGATAAAATAGCTGAGTCTTAGCTTTTTCAGTGGCCTCCTTTCTCTTCTCCTCCTTGTATTTAGCTTCTTCGATGTCAAGCTGTTTTCTTTTCTCCTCCTCAATCTGCTCTCGAATTGCCTTTGCTTCTAGATTCTTTTGCCTTTGTCCCTTTAACAAACATTATAGCACCATATTACTTAAGATGGAGTCACGTAAAGTCAAGTCAAGTAAAATCAGGACAAAAGATCAACTCACAGCTATGGTGTTGGACCAACGTTTGACTACTTCTTTTGACTGCAGGTGCAGGGCTTCCCTCCTCTTTGCTTCTTCTATCCTGCGTTCTTGTTCTCTGTCAACATTGTTTAACTGATCTTGAATCCTCATTGATTCAGACTTGGATAGGACGGTGACTTTTCGCAGATCTGGTATTTGGACCATTGTGTTGTCTTCCTCAGTGGAAGCCACTATCAAGAAAAGACAAAATAGGCTTTTACTAATAAAAAATCTATATAAAAATTGACAATATATAACATTAAATAAATACTGGAAGTACAAATAAGCTAACAGCTTTGTGATGACTGACTGAAAGACTATAATAATGATTTCTTGCTCTTAAAAAGGCTCACAAAAGGCTGCTGAAAATTGAGTGAGTTTACAAGATGAAACGTTAACTTAGCTAAGAAAGTTTTTTTTAATTAAGTAACTTACTTATACAAGACCTATTTTACATTTTGTCTTTTAACGTTACATTAGTAAAGATAACGCTATCTTATTGGTTTCACGTTAGCTTGATTGAACCAAAAGCAGTTTTCCCATGACCATAACTGGTAACTGTTACCTCTTGTATTAGCTCTAGATCCTCTCCGTTGGCCAAAGTGACACGCCGACGACATTTTTTGAGATAATATAAATACGATTTGTGAGAAAGAAACTTCTGGTAGTATACCTTGAGTTGTTTTAGAGGGCTGAAACTTAAACAAACGTCCCCTAAAGTAAAAAATATCTAGCCTTCAGAGATGAATGAGGGCTGCATTTGTTGAGTCGTATCCTAGCAACCGGAAGCCTTTTTGCTGTTTCAGGTAGCTCCTCGTGCTCACAGCCGCTGGCTCTGGGTCTGTGCACTGTCCCACTCCAGTATCATTTTACAGTCACGTAGCCATGTCCCTTTCTTAATCCAGCTGTAATACTAAGAAATATTAATAGAATTCATATTAGCATAATTCATTTGTCATCTAGGCCTACGCCTACTCTGTGTCGTAGCCACGTGGTGGCCACGGCCCCTGTTGGTTAGACCTTGGCCACCCCATCGGCCCTGAGCGGTTACGAGAGACTTACGAGAATTACGAGAAACTATCTCGTAATTACGAGAGAATAAGTCGTAATTACTAGATAGTTTTTCTCGTAATTACGAGATAAAGATCAATGTACCCTTTAGGACATTGAATGGCGCCAGTCACAGTAACCAGTATGAGACAAAGGTTTTTTAGCAATAGGATGTAAATACATGGAATGCCCTGCCAGCCTCTGTTGTAACTGCTCTAAGTCTGAACAGCTTCAAATCACGACTTGATCAACTCTGGAAACACCACCCATGCTACTTTAACTGGGAAGATGACTCCTTTAGTTACCCCGAACCCAGTATGTCGCAAATCACAAACATTATGAAGTATGAAGTTCAGCTCAAGATCTGGTCATAGAGGCCACAGGGCATGCGACCAGAAAGCACCTAAGTAACCTAAGTAAGTAAGTCATCACAGCTTAAGTGGCCAGAGAGTTTTGCCTCACCCTCCAGGGGCCTCAGTAGGCTAATTGCGGTAATTATTCCTGTCAATTAATCAATTATTTTGATATTTTTTATTTGGGCTTTATAACAAAGAAGCTTGGACATTAAATGGCTATCCACTTATCATCCACTATCCACTTAGCATGCTGGAAACTATCTCGTAATTACGAAAAACTATCTCGAGATAGTTTTTTTTTTTTTTTTTTTTTGGTGACTACTATGCGCTTCCGTACTTCCGTACATAGTAGTCACCCAAAAAAAAAAAAAAAAAAAAAAATCTCGTAATTACGAGGTAGTTAGTGGATGATAAGTGGATAGCCATTTAATGTCCAAGCTTCATTGTTATAAAGCCCAAATAAAAAAAAAAATCAAAATAATTGATTAATTGACAGGAATAATTACCTCAATTAGCCTACTGAGGCCCCTGGAGGGTGGGGCAAAACGCTCTCTCTCTCTCTCTCTCTCTCTCTCTCTCTCTCTCTCTATATATATATATATATATATATATATATATATATATATATATATATATATATATATATATATATATATATATATATATATATATATATATTTTTTTTTTTTTTTTTTTTTTATTTATTTTTTTTTTTTCCAATAACTTAATAATTGTGATCAAAAGAAAGAGGAGATATCGGAGAACAGCAGAAGGCTGGATGGGGAAGCACTGAAGCACTGTAAAGTTTCAGCAGTCGATCGTTAACAACAATCTATCACCTCCTATGACCCTTCAAAATAAAGCTTCATCCTTATCAAACAGCAGAAACAACTTTTATTGTGGCAGAGCTGGAAAGAAGGGCGTTAGTGCTGCACAGAGGAGCAGACAGGAGCTGGGCTGTGCCACAGCAGCGAGGCTACAGCTGATCAGAGCTGTAACTGAGCCTTCAAAGTCAGATTAAACAGAAAGATATTTAGTCTTATCTAAAACCTTGTCTCTCTGTTGGTTCTTTTTTTCTTTCTTTTATGAATCATTTATTTGCATTTCATCATTATCTGACATTAATTGTTACAGTAAAAAATGCCTACATATTTGAGCAGGGGTGTAGCATGACAGTCTGGGCCCTTTGTATTTACCAACTCAGTGGGCCCCTTTGCTCACTTGATCATTATCTCTTAAACATATTCCAGGCTTTTTGAGGGCCTCTTCCTGCAGTGGGCCCTGGGTAAACAGTACCCCCCAGTTCAACGCCTCTGTATTTGAGTGAGCCAGCTGTCTGTGGTGTTAGCAGATAGTTCTGTGATGTGCAGACTGGAGACAAAGTACAGACTGTGAGAGGCTCTTAGACTGTCATGAAAAGTTGTGATGTAGACAAAGTTGTTAGTTGTTAGTAAATTACTGTAAGTTTGTTAAAACAAAAATATCTAACACATTGCACTAATTAACAACAACATGCTTTCAGACAGTTCAGCTCTCCCACAGACTACATACAGGCTATAGAAAACTGCAAATTGTTTTATTCACTCTATAATCAGCTAAAACACTTTAAAATGCACCAGGAGATACAAATATTGTCTGTTATATCGATTGTTTCCCTGTGGGAGGACCCCCAGACCCCCCTGTAGATATATTTACATGCTTAACCCCTGTGAGTCACGACTTGCTCTCCTGTGAGCTGCAGACATCATGGCTCAGCTCCTAATGGTCTCTGACTCCATCCAAATAACTGGCTTCATTAAAACAGAAGATAATTCACATTTGTATTAGTCCTATAATAATAATCTGCCATGTGCCACCAGAGTTAAAATGACAGGACCCAGCTAAAAAAAATCCTGGCTGCGCCCCTGCACCTACTTATCCTGAGGCAGTGTACACTCTGGACAATGGCCAGTTAAGCTGACACTGAGTTAACCATTCGATTTATATTCAGGCATAATAATAGACTGTGTACATTTTTGTCTACCCCTCTTTCTTGCTGGCTTTGCTTGCTGTATGAAGATTGTTAAAATTTCACTGTTTTCCTGTCCTTTTTTATTTTATTTTTTATTATCATCAATTATTCACTGATTTTCATTCTGTATGCTCGGGATTTGACCTACCTCTGGTTGGTTGTTTAATTCTTGAGTAGAAAAATCTTTTTTATGCTTTATGATTTCAAACAGGCAGGCTCTCTGACAGACTTGCTGGGGCCTGGGACAAGTAGGCTTCACATGGGCCTATTATAATAGAAAATATAAGAAGAGGGACCATTTCTGTTGTGCTGTGTTGTGTGTTTATTAAACATTGTTGAAAATGTTTAGGTTTTCTCATCAGGCCAGATTCAGGTGAATTTACTAAAAACAAAACAACACAAAGTAAATATTATCTAAATGTTATTGTTTGCCAAGCATGCTGTAATTGAAATTCAGAGGAAGGCTACTTGCTTCCAGACAGTAACACTTTAAGTACTTGTAGCTTGTAGTAATGTGGCTAATATAAAAACAATTGAACAAGTTATTAGCTGAGTAATAACATTTTAGCCAAGACACACAAAGCAATTATTTGGAATGTAAAGCCATTTTAGTCTTTGTCATCTTTAAACCAAAATGTAATAGGCCTATCAAAATTATTGGCTATAAAATAAATGATCACACAGTATGCACAGTATGTTATTATTGATAGCCATAATTAACTGTTACTGAGTAGCACATGTTTAACTCTGCTATTCCAATTGATGACACATAGCCTTCATATGGTTGGCTCACTGGACTCAGTCACTAAGCGAGCTGTAAGACAGCTGCAGTACATCCAAAACGCTGCTGCTCAGGTCCTGACCAAAACCAGGAAGTACGACCATATTAGTCCTGTCCTCAGGTCTCTGCACTGGCTTCCTGTTGTTCAGAGAAGAGACTTTAAAACAGCTCTGCTTGTGTACAAGTCTCTCCATGGCTTAGCACCAAAGTACATCTCTGACCTGTTGGTCCCATATGAACCATCTCGGACTCTGAGGACCTCAGGGACAGGTCTTCTGCTGGTGCCCAGAGTCAGGACTAAACTCAGTGAAGCAGTGTTTCAGTTTTATGCAGCTAAACTCTGGAACAGTTTTCCTGTCGATGTTAGACAGGCCTCTACTCTGACAATGTTCAAGTCCAGACTTAAAACTGCTCTTTTTAGCTGTGCATATGGCAACTGAAAGTGTTTTATCTGCACTCTTCTCTTTTAATTTAATTTTAAATTGATTCTTAAAAATACTCTTTAAATTTGATTTGATTGTTTTAATTGTGTTTTGTACTTTTACATTTGCCTTTTTTCTGTAAAGCACTTTGAATTGCTCTGTGTATGAATTGTGCTATACAAATAAACTTGCCTTGCCTTGCCTTGCCTTGGCTCTAAAACGTTGATGTATGTGCTTGTGGCCGACTGCATGTAAAGCTGTGAAAATGAAATTATTCCCAACCTAACAGTCATGTGGAGGCTGAGGGGTCAGGTGATATCCAGTGTCTACTGAATTAAGTCCTAATGTGAACAGCATTAACCAGGAAAAGCTTTATAGGGAGATAAAAATGTTGCATGAAGAATAATGACAAAAGAATATAGACAATTCAAAATTCATCCAAAGTAAGACTTCTTTTTAATATCTTAATTTTAAATAATTAAACTCACAGCAGAAGGCTAGTGAAACGTTTTAGCTATTTTAGCTTTGTCAGAGTGGTTACTACTCTGTACACAAAAGTAACAATGAAAATACAGTCATTTAGTCATTAAACAAGGCAACAGGGGTACAATATAATAAGGTTGCTACATTATTGTAAACCAAAACTACTGTAGACAATGGTCATACTGCCCACGGAAAAATGTGTTTCCGTAGGCAGTGTAAAACGCACATATTATATAGATTTTGTATACAGAGTGAAACATTTGGGCTATTTTAAAATTAGAACATACTGTGCCAGCCTATGTAATATAACCATAAACATCACAATTTTAAAAAATGCTGAACATTTAAATTTTGTGAGTAGCATAATATTCACTTTTTGATTTGGACTACGAATTAATAAACTTTTCTGCCATATTCAAATTCATTTTTAAATGGCTGTGCCATATAAGCCAAACTGAGTGACATATATAACTGCACTCTTGATATTTGTAATATATATTATTTTTATTTTATTCTACTAGTCTATTGATGGTAAAATTGTTTTGAATATGGGACTATTTTCTGCAGTTCGTGTACGGCAGTTCTACGTCAGAGTAGTGGTGCGTGAGAGGCGGGCTCATTCAGCAAGGGGCAGGTTTTTGTGGCTGAAAACCATTCAAAAGCGGCCGAGGGAAAGCTCCAGTTTGTGTTCATCACTGCACTGAGACATCAGCCCGCTCATCCCCCCAAGCTGCCCATTATACCAGCGCCACTATCGCCAGGGCACAGGCTAAAATGGCTCCTATTTGCATCAAGTCTGTCCTCATCAGTGAGAGCGTAGACCCTCGCTGCAGGACAATTCTGGAGGAAAATGGCATCCGAGTGACGGAGAAGCAAAACATGAAAAACGAGGAACTGATCGCGGAGATTAAGGTACGACTGCTAATGTGATTACATAATTGCAACTAGCTCACACCGAGCTTTGTGTTTTCTAATCTGCCGACAGTTTGGGCTTAAATTTGACTTGCAGCATCTTCTTTGTGCTGCAGTAGGTGTTAAGGCAACAATTCATGTTACTGTAGTTTCGCATTAGCTATAATATTGAAAGTGCAATGCGTGTTTTCCTGGTGTAGTCTGTTAGCACCTATTTGGCTCGTACCACGCTTTCCTTTGCCGGCCGGCTGAGGTGAGAGTTGCCTGTGTGTTGGTACCGCCCCCTTGGGTAGCTGATGCAACTCATCCCTGACTTTGCTACCATCTCCTCCACCGCATACAAACCAATGGCAGAATGCACGCAAAGGCTTGTTGTTTACATCACACATAATCAGATAATGTGCAGTCCCACCATTT
The DNA here is from genome assembly GCA_020698575.1 of Bostrychus sinensis. Lineage (NCBI taxonomy): Eukaryota > Metazoa > Chordata > Actinopteri > Gobiiformes > Eleotridae > Bostrychus > Bostrychus sinensis. The sequence goes on along the minus strand of CM036240.1, from coordinate 25,011,108 downwards.
GTAAACACTGAAACAAGCCTAACTACATGCACATACATGTTATAGAGTATGGCAGATGGGAGATTAGAAGTTTTACACCCACGTCTAATCTTTCATGTAATTCCACTATGTAATACAAGTAAGGTACATGTTTTACAATGAACATCAAACAGCTTTTTTTTCCCTTGTCATTTTAGGACTATGATGGCCTTGTGGTTCGATCTGCAACAAAAGTAACAGCTGACATAATAGATGCTGCCAGTAACCTTAAAATCATTGGAAGGGCTGGAACCGGTGTTGATAACGTGGATGTTAATGCTGCTACAAAAAAAGGCATTATTGTCATGAAGTAAGTGGACAACTTGACCCGATTTACTGTGCTGCAAAAATATACGGCACCTTTTATCTGTAAAATGTCTTCTTCAGCACACCAAGTGGCAACACCATCAGTGCGGCTGAACTCACCTGCGCCCTCATAATGAGTCTTTCAAGGTAAAAATATTTATAGGTTTGGACAGTAAAGGGTTAACCAGGTGATTTCTATGGATTTAAGTTCCCTTCCTTTTCAGACATGTTCCTCAAGCTGCAATGTCTATGAAAGCTGGCAACTGGGATCGCAAAAAGGTAGGCAGAGATTTTTGGTTGCCCCCATTTTAGTGACTGTGTTTGCAGTTGACATACAAAACGATTACCATTGCATGATCGACTCCATTGTCCAGGCAGTCACCAGTAATCAGACATGGCACTTTCATTTCTGTAATATTTGGTTTCTTTTTTCCTTGATTGATTTCCATTTTGTATTTTTGCAGTTTATGGGTGCAGAGTTGTATGGAAAGGTACTTGGAATAGTAGGGCTTGGAAGAATAGGAAAGGAAGTTGCATCAAGAATGCAGTCATTTGGAATGCGGGTAAGCTACATTTACTACTATGACAAGGCACTGTGCCCATTTGACTCCTAAACTTAAACAAGAATGCCTTTTAGACCATCGGTTATGACCCAATCACACCAGTGAATGTTTCAGCCAGCTGGGGGGTGGAGCAGATGTCTCTGGAGCAGCTTTGGCCCCAGTGCGACTACATCACTGTTCACACGCCACTGATGCCATCAACTGTGGGTGAGTTATGCCTTCTAATTTATTAGATTAGATTACCCTTGTTGATAAAAACACAAATCTATCTTGCATACAATTTAATTTTACATAATTATTTATTAATAGTGCCATATTTAATTCTGGCGAAGTGTGCTATATATTTTAGTTTCAAAACAGAAGACGATGCATTCACACCTGACCTACTACAACCATATTTATTCTTACTCCATGAGAAAAATTAAATTAGTACTACTTATGCATACTGCCCAACATTCCAGCAACAGTGGGTCACAAGCATGGATAAAAGAAGAGCATCATTACAGCAAGGCCATTTTGTCTGTGCAAATAATTTACTGTGGCGATTGGAAAGAAGATTCATATATTGGCCATACTCATTTATAGATGTTTAAGGCAAGTCGCTGTCATTATTTCTCTGTTTAAAAGGCCTCCTCAATGACGAAACGTTTGCCAAATGTAAGAAAGGGGTGAAGGTTGTGAACTGTGCACGTGGCGGTATCATTGATGAAGCAGCGCTGCTCAGAGCTCTGGAGTCTGGACAGTGTGGAGGAGCAGGACTTGATGTCTTTGTTGAGGTCTATATACTCACATTGGTTGGACTACAAATAATATTGTTCTTGACAAAATTAACAATTGTTCCAAATGTAATGTTCACAGGAACCACCAAAGGACCGGGCACTTGTGGATCATCCTAATGTAATCAGCTGTCCACACCTAGGAGCCAGTACCAAAGAGGCACAGGCACGATGTGGGCAGGAAATAGCTCTACAGATAGTGGACATGGTTACAGGCAAAAACCTGGTTGGAGCGGTAAGATGTAGCTTATGTACAAACCACAATATCTTCAGACAACAGTTGCTAAAATGAATTCACCTTCTTTGGTTAAAATTGCCTTTTTTACATTTGAATGACAAATTATTGTTATTAATGCTAACGGTTATTGTTTATTTTTATTTTGTAGGTAAACGCACAGATTTTGGCCAGCACATTCTCTCAAGAATCTCAGGAGTTTATCAAACTTGGACAAGCTGTAGGTGCTGTGCTACAGTCATGTGCTACTTCTAGGAAACCATACAGTAACTTGCGGATTACCACTAAAGGTAGTTCCACTGGAATAACCTGTTCATTTAAACCACCTTTATGTGGTGAGGTGAGGTAGAAAAGAGAAAAAAGCAGAACTAAATGGGATATAGCCCCCTCTGGTGGCACAATTATGATACTTACTTATAATTGCTACTCTATGTAACTACAGTAATCAAAAACTAACCCTCCTAATAGGTGACTGCATGAAGTCCTCCACTGGTTACATGGCTTCAGCTGTGCTGGTTGGATTGCTTGGTAATGAATCTGGCAGTATAAACCTCATTAATGTACTGAACCTTGCCAAGGAGTCTGGAATCCAGGTATAATGTATTCAAGTTTAAACCAAATAACTAAAAATTTGTATGTGCTATTTTATTAAGTCAGGTTGTCTCTTCAGGTGAACCAAGCGCACTGCACATTGAATGGTACTGTTGGTGGGGTGTGTGAAGTGGAGATCTTGGCAGACGGCTGCACTTTTAAAGCCACTGGGTCGATTCAAAGTGGTGTTCCTGTCCTGATGATGCTGAGTGACAGTGTATTTAGACAGCCTGTGTCTCTCACTGGGAATCTCCTGTTCTTCAAAGCCTCAGCCAGTCCTCAGCTCCTGCCATCGGTGGCTGGTAAGAAAGTCTGTTAGTATATTTGGAAAATGACTTGTGACTTTTTTGATAAATTAGGGGACACATGCAAAACACATACAGAATCATGTAATGAAACAAATACAAATTAAAATAAAAAAAGTATATTTATACTATTTGCTACTCAAGTATTGCTGGATTTTTATTTTTATTTTTTTATTTATTTGAGTGTAGTGGGTGGATAGTATCAATGATAGTTACTGCTCTTTGCCACTAGATGGGGATGTTTGGTCTTGGCACATCTAATTTGGTAATATAATGTAAAAGACCTGCGCTTACATTTATTTCAATGCTGGTGTTGGAACTGGGTATTGTAATGGGGATTTATTTGTACCAAATCAGACTTGTCAAATATTGCATTATAATCCCATTTTATTCTAAGAAATTTGTCTGACCTTAAATGCAGATTTTCACAAGTTTCACTTTTATTTAGAATGCCCAAATATATTTTAGTTATATTTTGCATTATAAAAGGCACTGATCACACTTTTTATAGGGAGTAATCTATTCCTTTCACGATGTTTAACTTGTCACTAATGTCTATTGTTGCATGGGGGTTTCATTCATCCTTTGTATAGAAAGTTTGTTGTTGCTGTGAATGGCTGTGATGCAGTGTTTGCTTTTTGCCCAACAAAGCCTTAATAGCAGTGTTCACTAAGACTTTCTTCTTTGAGTGTGTTTGCTATTGTTTTTTGTTTTTTGTTTTTTTGCAGAAGTGCTGACCACAGAAGGAGTGCAGATTGAGTCCTTTAGCGCTCCTGTGAACCACATTGGGGAACAGTGGTATTGTGTGGGGTTGTCCATGCTCCTCAAAGATCTGGATGTTTTAAAGCCTTTGGTTACAGATGCTGCTCAACTAACAATTTAGATCTGTGCAGTTGTGGTCACTCAGTGTTGGAAATAGCCTCTATTTCAAAATCTGTTATTTTCAAGAAAAGTAATATAATGCATTAATCTCAGTTTTAGTGTTTACAGCTAAGTTTGTTGGCAGTGGATCACTTTCTCTTTACAACATGCTTGTGTGTTTAGATGTTTTACAGTGCTTTGCCAACTTTAATGAGTGTTCATGTCAAACTATAGTTTTTTTAAGCATAAATAAACTTAATCCTGTGACTAACATGACATTGACTATTTTTGCCTCATTTATTTCTGATAATGTAACTTTTTTTTGCACTGTTGAAACTTATTGATGGAGGTTATACTGTATAGAAACCGTGGCACATGTCTGCAATTGTTGGTTCACCCATATCATCTTACAGTTTAATGACTGGTCTTAGTCGTATTGTGTCCCCATTGAATTGCAATGTAATCCAAAATATGACACTATACTAGTGATAATGTCAGCTATTCAGGTATAGTAAATAAAAGTCCATTAGCTAAATTTCTTAGAAGTACTTCCTGTAACAAAGTGCATTCTCAGTTACTGAAAATGCATTTTTGCATGTGAAACAGCTTTGACAAATTGATTTTTTTAAAGTTTGTTTTTAGTTTAGCTTAATCATTTACACTGATAAACCCATTTAGTGACCCCCAAATGCTCTATGGACGATTGTCATTCTCAAAGAGACCACTCCCACAAACTTTGCCCAGTCTGTGCGCGAAATTGGTGCGTTTCGGGTCAGCGATTTAAAAGCACACTCTTTTGCTTATATTCGTTTTTCTTGGGCTTACACTATCATAAGAGGATGAACTATTGGAGGTATAGTTTAAATCTGAAAGTGGTTATTCCTGAAATCTTGTACAGAAATGAATGATTGTGGGAGTGAGGGTAATCCTTGTTAGGATTAGGTAAAGCCTTGGCCACACCACACTGGAAATGGATTGAAAACGCCATGGCAACGACGTGAATGCAGTTGAAAACGTGAATAGTGAACAGTAGCTGCTTGTAGGGCCCTAAAAGCGATCCTCATTTGTTTAAGATTTGTATTCTCTTAGTGATGTCTGGTCCATTACTACGAGTCTGGGAGCCGCTGTCGCAAGACACCAGATGGAGGTTATATTTAGGTGCTGGCGAAGAAAATAGCGGTGCTCGGTGATTCCTCTCAATGGTGGCTTGGTTTTTTATCAAGGACCTGAGAAGCAGAAGAGCGGAGGAAGGAGGAGGAGGGGATATGGACGCTGCACACAAATAGCCTACCAAAATAGGATAGAGCTGCCTGCGACTGTCCTGCACGCGTGAGCTATATTGAGCGCCGTGGAAGAGAAAACACAACACGCACACAGTCGAGTAATTGTGTTGGACTGCACGGGTCATTCATGGAAATAAGATCACTGGTATGTTAACTGTATTTTATTCTTTTGTGGCAGCATATTATATTGTGCATTTATTTATATCACGTTATTACGCATGATAAATCGCTAGCGTTAAGAAAGCGTTAATAATATATGGCAACGTGACACTGTGATATTCCTTTACTACCTTTTGTCACGTGAGCTCTGTGATAATACAGTGTGTGATGTTGTCCCCCTAGATACAATGTCACATAAACAATCGGACGTCTACACATACGACTTTAGCGACAGCGCGCATCCCAACGAACTGCTGGATGCCCTCAGACACTTCTACCTCACCGGTGCCTTTACGGACGTGACCCTACAGTGCGGCGAGTCCGGACAAGTGTTTCATTGCCACAAAGCAGTGCTCTCAGCCCGCAGCTCCTATTTCAAAGTAATGTTTACGGCTGATATGAAGGAGAGGTCCGACAGTGTGATCAAACTGTCTGGGGTGCACTGTGGGGTTCTGGCCGATTTAGTCGACTATGTTTACACTGCCCATGTGCGCATCACCGAGGACAACGTGCAGAGCTTACTGGAGGCAGCGGACCTGCTGCAGTTCACTTCAGTCAAACGGGCCTGTGAGGAGTTTCTCGTGCGCCTCCTGGATGTGGACAACTGTTTAGGGATGCACGCGTTTGCGCAGCTGCACCTGTGCGTTAGTTTGGAGAGGGAAGCTCGGAGAATGATACTAAGCAGGTTTTCTGATATCATACAACAGGACGAGATGCTACAACTGGACCTTGAGAGGATGAAAACTTTCCTATCGGGTCACAACATTAGAGTACACGCAGATGAAGTGTTACTAGATGCAATAACCAAATGGATAAGCCATGATATTGATAGACGTATCCACTATGCTGCTGACCTTCTACAAATAATTCACCTAGATCTAGATGAGAGCTACTTTAAGGCCACTTTAGAAGTACATAGACAGTTTTTACTCAGCGCTGAAGGAAATTTGAAATCACTGATGGTGCAAGGCGTAAGGTCAAACAACAAGGAGCCATCTGCTAACAGGAAAATGTTGTCTCAAAGTATGTACATCATTGGAGGATACTACTGGCATCCACTCTGCGAAGTTCACATTTGGGATCCAATGAGCAACACGTGGGTGCAGGGGAAAGACATGCCAGATCCAGCCAGAGAGAGCTACAGCGTGAGTTTACTCGGAGCCAATATCTATGTGACAGGAGGTTACAGGACGAACACAGTGGAGGCGCTGGATGAAGTATTTATTTATAACTGTGATGAGGATGAATGGACTGAGGGTTGCCCTATGATTACAGCCAGGTATTACCACTGCTCCGTGGCGCTGCGAGGATGTATTTACTCAATAGGGGGTTACAGAGGAGGGGCTCCAGAGAGAAACTGCGAGTTTTATGATCCATTGAAAAAGCAGTGGTTTCCAGTGGCCCAGATGATTCAAGGTATGTGGAGAAATGAAGTGGGATGTTTTTCCTTGTATTTAAAGATATTATATGGTAACGAGTTACGTGTTACTCACTAATACACGGACTTTGCCCGCATTTTACTGTCAAAGTCACATGTTCTTGCCTGAAGGAATTTGGAAAGGTTTTGTAACAGATTATGGAGTATGTAGCCTATAATTTGTTAACCTATATAATTTACATCTAAAAAACTACCAAAAACTGCCAAAACTACACAGTGATTGGTGTAGGCTATTATTTTCCTTTGATGTATTTGATGTCTTCTTTAGTGTCAGTGCACAATAATACAATTGCAATTCATTAATGTCTTGTTAAAGTTTTGAGAAATTTGACATAGAGAACATGGTATCCTATTATCTGTATATAGTGTACTAAAACATTTTAGAGCTTGATGTAATAAAACGTTTACTACTAAAAGATGTTCTACTCCTTTTCCCAAAGCTGGCTTCAATCTGGGCTTGAATTTAGGTAAAAGTAGAAAATGTATCACGCAGTAAAAGTATCAAGTTACTATCCACCACTGGCTTAATTATGTTATTCCTCATGTACAGGACAAAGTTTAAAAATTTCAAATCTACTCCGCTGAACTAAAATAGTAACACTGATTTTGTCTTTACAGGTGTTGGAAATGCCACAGCATCTGTAATGGGTGATAAAATCTATGTGACTGGTGGACATTATGGATACCGAGGCAGCTGTACCTATGAAAAAGTCCAGGTTTATAGGCCTGATGTAAATGAGTGGAGTATCCTTACAAGAAGTCCTCATCCAGGTAGGAACAAAAACAACAAAAACACTTGTCCATATTAATAACAGCTCTTTAACCCAATTGTTTTTATTTCTTTCTAGAGTATGGCCTGTGTTCTGTGTCTCTCAACAGTAACCTGTACTTGGTGGGAGGACAGACCACAGTGGCAGACTGTTACATCCCGGACAGAGATGAGTGGAGACCCATATCAGTGATGAAGGAGCGCCGAATGGAGTGTGGGGCTGTGGCCATAAATGGTTGTATTTATGTAACAGGGGGATACTCTTATTCAAAGGGAACGTATCTACAGAGCATTGAGAAGTATGACCCTGAACTGGACTCATGGGAGATTGTGGGTACTCTACCAAGTCCCACCAGGTCTCACGGATGTCTTTGTGTTTACAGTGTTTAGTTTTTGTAAGATATGATGAAACACGTGTGAAACTTTAAACTTTTCAAAACTCTTTTCTGCCAAAACATATTTGTCAAATCATGGATGCTGCACTTACAAGTAACATAATACATGTCAAAAATTTCACACACCACCACAAAGGTTTGATATTTTGTAGTCTTAAAAAGACATAGCAAGAAGAAAGAAAGAAAAAAAAAATCAACAGATACCTTGTTTTACCTTACAATATAATATAAACTTTTTTGTTACAGCCTATGATCTGTATTTTTGAGGTAGCTTTCAGTTTTTGAACCCATTTTCCCTGCAATTACATTTGAAAAACAGATGAACAACAAATACTGACAAACACTTTCACTTCAACATTTCAAAATTTTTTATATGGCATGGTCTATTGAAATATTTATATAAAAATGTCAGTGTGTATTTTTATTCATTTGTTACAGTAAGTTTGTGGTTGTTTATCACAGTAAAACTACCCTGATTTAAAATAGGCACACTCTAACAAATCCAACACCACATTAATTAACAGTCACATTTTAATATGATTCTGTCTGCTTTGTATTGTCCTTGTATTTCATTTTGTTGTATTGAATGTGTTTTTTGTGAATGTGTATTGCAAAATGGATTTTAAAAGAAAATTTTATTGTAGTCTTTCTCAGAAATAATTTGGTTCACAGAGCGGAATTTATACTTTTAGCAACTGTAAAAAAAACATTTATCAACCTGTGTTTACTGTAGAATAAGCTTATGCCACTTTTACTCAGGGGTATAGCCTGTAGTTAATAAAAAATATAACTGATGAACTTCATGCCTATGAGTGTTTGTAGCATAGGCAGGCTAATTATAGGCCTAGTTTTAAAAAGGTCATCTTTCATTACTGCATTGCAATAAGCTACTAATGTGTATTGGTACGCTATAGAAAAGGATTTCAAATAGAGTATGTGGAAATACTTGATGTGTAAAAGGCATTTACTTAATGCGATATACGGACATGTCTATATCTCCAATATTGATATTACAGAAACAGCGACATCTGAAGTCTGTGTACAGGATAATACACAGACCTCCTCAACCCATAAAACTGTCATAAATCTCCCTGAGCCACATACAAGTCCATTGCTACCAATGAAGAAAAAACAAAACACTGCTTTAAATATAATTAAAATCAGTCCATGTTGTCTCTGGTCTCCGGCAGACCAAAAGTAGTTATGTGTTACGGCCGTAAAATCGCCCTTCAATATAGAATATCTGAGACTGTCGCTTTTCAGAGAACAGATTCAGTTTTGACCCTCAGCATGATCCGTAGCACGCAGCACCAGACACAACGTGCAAGTTGCGTGCAAGTGTAGAAGCTGTAGTTAGTTTCGAGTTTGACGCGTGAACATTTCAAAGATATTTTTCGGGTTGTAAGTATTACTTTTGATGCAGCATTATAGGTAGATTGAAAGCGCATGATAAAAAAAATAGTTATTAAAAAAATACTGCCAGAATACCAATCTACTATGTTCAGACAGTCTGTCCATTGGTGAAGGGAAGCGACAAACGTTTGTATTAATATTATATACACATGTATTGCTGTGGTAATCGTGTAGTTCACAGTATAGCCGCTTGGCTACGGTACAACATTTTATTTAATTTATTTTAGAATCCTAGAGGGGCAGTGACACAGCTGTGATGAATTAGTTAGCTAAACTAGCACGTTAGCTAACATGGTATCTATCTATCTATCTATCTATCTATAGCGGTTTAATGTGAAACTTTTTTTAACATATATTTTCTTAAGGAACTCTGGCAACAGACATGAAACCATGGCTCAAAAATTGAGATGGGCTTTGTACCTATCTAAACGTGTAGTCAAAATGTTGATTACCTCTCTTTAAGCGTCTGTTTTATGTAAGATGTAATTGTCTTCGCAGTGTCATGGCAGATAATAAAGAAGAGATGTCTCCACTTGAGTTTAAAGTGGCACGACAAATTGAGGTAAGCTGTCTGAGACATACACTACTGTAGAGCTCATGTTTTCAATTTTACATTTAACACTTGTTCTCTTCTGTACTTAAGTACTACTTTGGGGATCACAATCTTCCAAGAGACAAATTCCTTAAGGAGCAACTGGAGCTTGATGATGGCTGGGTAACATTGGAGACAATGCTAAAATTTAACAGGTTGGCTACTCACAGTTTAATTTGCTCAGTTTGTCTAATGAAATATAATTACTTAACTTATTCACACACAAAAAACTCTAAATCTACTGGACACTAAGTTTGTTTTTCCTTAAAGACGTTTCAGTGTTTATCCAAACACCTTCATCAGTTTGAATTTACAGGAAACAGGAAGTCACTGATTACTTCATTTATGGTTTACAGTTTAATACATGTTTATTATTTTTGAGTCAGGATAGAAGTAATTAATACAAACTGAATTACTGTTGGTATTTAATCTCTCATCTGCCATAAGCTGAGGTGTACAACCTTGGCAGGGTTAATGAACTCTTGAGTCTTGCAGCACATATCTAGATCTCAGACATTCAGTGACATCCAGTTTAAGAATACAAATTCAAAAGCATAATGGGTATTCCTGACTACTTGATTGCTTGTTTGTTTTTGGGAAGGCTGACAGATTTCCTCTTTCCCCCTAGACTGAAGTCTATAACTACCGACAGCAGCGTTATTGTTGCAGCACTACAGAAATCAAAGACCAGTTTACTGGAACTCAGTGATGACAAGACTAAGATCAGAAGGTCTCCAAACAAGCCTTTACCTGAAGTGAATGATGAATACAAAGCAGCAATTGCACACAAATCTGTGTACATGGTAATTTTTTAAAATGATATAGATGTGTTTAAACAATAATTAAATATTTGGGAGTATGTTTTAAAGCATTTCATTTAAAATTGTAGCATTAATATCAGGTTGTATTTTTCTAATGTAGAAAGGTTTCCCACTTGAAACTACTCTAGATGAAATTCAAGAGTGGCTGAATGGAAAAGGCAATATAGAAAACATTCAGATGAGGAGAAACCTACAAAGGCAGTTCAAGGTAAATGTTGAATGAATGAATGAATCAATGAATGAATTGATTAATGAATGTAGCTTATTCTAAGTTTCTTAATTACAACTTGAGGGTTTCTCTTAACAGGGATCTGTCTTCATCTGTTTTGACTCTGAAGAGTCTTCCAAGCAGTTCCTAGAACGCTCAGACATAAAAACGTTCAAGGACAATGAGTTACTTGTGTTGTCAAGGTTGGTCTCATAACTTCTGGAAGTGAACCACAAAATTAGAAACATGAGTGAAAAGTAATGTACATGGTAATATTTTGGAAACAGTTAGATGGAACTATAAATGGAATTTTAAGTTTTATCACTACACTTCAAGGGATACATTTAATTTCAGGTAATCTTAACAACAATGCCATTTATTTTTGCAGAGAGGCCTACCATGCAAAGAAAGCTGAAGAGAGAAAACAATTCAAAGCAGAAAATAAAGCAAAAGCTAGACAGTAAGTGCAGACTCTACTGTCAAACAACCACTATTGTCAAAAACCCACTGAACAGAACAATTGATAAAAGATATGATAATTTTTGTTCAGGGACAAAGAAAAACAACAAAAACAAGCAGAAGACAAAGAAATGGTGAGATATATACCAGACGGGTAGTAAATACTAAGTGTTTATCAGCATCCTTATAAGCACGGACCTCCTTCTGTGCTTCAGGATTTGCTCTTGGATGAACAGACTGGATGTCTGTTGAAATTTTCTGGCGAGCTTGAAAAAGTTTCAAGAGAGGACTTTCATGACTTGTTCTCTGGCCATGGAAAGATCAAATGGGTAGATTTTACAAGAGGCGCCAAAGAGGTAAGAAACCAGACCGTTTTAAACTGTGTATTAATGCATTGCAACTAAAACACTTTGTTTTGATTAGGGTACCCTCCTGTTTGATGGAAATGCCAAAGAGGCATTTGATAAAGCCAAAGAAACAAATGGGGGAGAACTGAAAATCAAGGACAACAGTGTTACATGGCAGGTGCTTGAGGGAGATGAGGAGAAAGAAGAACTAAAGAGGATCATTGAAGCTCAACAGGAGTCATACAGCAGGTCAAGAGGCAGAGGTAAATAACTTTTCAAATTGGTCACCTTTTTTCTGTAACCAGATGATGAACTGACCTACATGATGATTTAACAAAGAATTGTTAAGATGATGCAGTATAAATCTTCAACACATGTACCAATGACATTTCTACAAGAATTTAGCATTTTTAGATCTGGTTTGAAACTTTTATAGAGAGTATACACCAATACAGCGGCATTAAAAATGTATTCCTTAAAGGTACTGGAAGCAGCATGCACTCGAACTGGTTTGAAAACGGTTCTGCAGTCTAAATCAAAACAATGGTCTGTGGGTTGCTTGTCTTTTCACTTTTCTGATTGGACGATCAGCAAAGGAGGGCTTTAGAATCAAAACAAACAATGTAAACAAAAACAACTTTGGATCATGTTCAGTATTTTTTTTATTGTGAATAAATTGGCTGTACCATTGTTATCAGTGAAACTAATATTTGATTCAAACATGTTTACCTCATATCTTGAGACATAGGTGGGTAATTTTTATGAAGTATAAAAAATATTTACTGCTCATAGCACTTTTAAAGTTACACTACCCAAGTTTTCCATTACATGTGTAAGAAAATGTAACCGGTGCTAAAGTAGCAATATTCTTGAGTATTTTTTTTTTTTAATCTGTGTCTAGTGGTATAGATAAGCCACTGGTAGCATGTCTTATTTAGGCAAGCAAGCATGTAACTGGCCAAAGCAATCTGGTATGTGCTTTCTTACCTAAAAAATGATAACAATTAGACTAGACAACTCAAAGTCTTGTTTTTTTGCATATGATTTCAATTACAGTATTCTGTTAAGAGATGAAAAATGACATGTAAAATGTGCAATAGTAGTGCTAAGAGTAGGGTGACCACCTCAAAAAGTACAAAAAGTGGGACAAGTGGTGCAGTTTGGTGGGACAAGGTGGGACGGACTCAGGAAAGAAATCTTTTGATACAAATCTAGCTTTACCAACTTACTGAGATACAAGTTACTACAGTTTAGGGCCTATAACATATTTGATGTGCTGCTTTCATCCCCAAAACACACATTTTGCTAAGTAATGTCTTTATTGAGACTTAATTCATTGGAATAACTAAAGTGGAACAGAAAAAATCAAAGCTTTCAGTCTGCATTTTCTCAAAACAACCAGCACCAACCCCAGCTCATAGCTCCAGGAGAGGCCTGTCCTGAAACACAGAGGCAGCAACACAACAGCCATATATTCAATCAAATCAAAATAGGACACCCACAAATAGTTATCCTATATTTTACAAAATGTATAGTGACCTTACCTTCTAGTTCTTAATTTCTCATTTTTTATAAGATCCACTGAGCACCAATGAAAAAGTGGGACATTATCTTAAGTGGGACGGAGGGACAGATGCCTAAATGGCTGTGCAGTACAACCAAAAGAGGGACAGGTGGTCATTCTAGCTAAGAGGGAGATTGGAGTATTTATATTATATAAATATTTCAACACCAACACTTAAGTCTAGTCATTTTTTTGATGTTGCATTGTTAAGGTGGCAGACGATCAGGTGGAAGAGGAAGAGGAGGCAAAAGGGGTAGGAGCGGTGGCAGAGATAGAGATCAAGGCAGGACTCAGTTTCAAGGAAAAAAGACTAAGTTTGACAGTGACGATGAGGAGGAAGATCAAAATAGTAAGTATATTACTGGTACACCTTTATTCTCTAAGTTTAAGTGCGTTTGTTATATTGTGTATATTTTTGTTGTAGCACCTGCAGCTCCAAAGAGAGAGCTAGAAGAAGCAGAAGAAGCTCCTGCAGCTAAAGTTGCCAAAACGGAAAATGGATCTTAAGTTATAAAAATCACTCCAAGAATTTGTCTTTTGTGAAACATTTATTACAAACCACAAAAAACACAAATGACTTGAATCCATTCCATTGCAAGCCTTAGGTTTTGGAGAATCGTAAAAAATCCACCTGGATATCCACCTTGAAAACAAAAAGCATCAATTTACCTTTCTTTGTCTCTTACTTTCTGTAGTTGTTTTGATTTTTTTTTTTTTTTTTAGCCAAAAGTAACTGTACATGATAATTTAATTTCACTAAAACATTTTATTTTTGTCAAACCTGGGTGACATCTAATTAGTGTTTTCCTCTGTGTTTTTGCTACATTGAACTATGAAAGATTTGCTAAGAGTTTTTTTAGTTTGCATATGTGAATAGCAAATAAAACAAATACTAAGTTTAACATTAACAGTTTTTTTTTTTTGCACAATTTTTTTTTATACAAGGTAGGAACTTACAGATTTCTTTTTGTGGAACTTATAAGACGCTGGTAAATCATATCGTAGTTCTGTGAACAAACAGAAAGTTGTAACTTTTGTGGCATTTTTTGTTTATCTGTCTCATTTGGTCTCACCTGCTATAACTTCCATTTTAACGCCCCAATCATGTGCTTTTTTCTGTATGTGCTGTAACCATGAAATTCAATATAACAATTTACATTTTTTTGGGTGTAATTATGTAATGATTGTAATTTGCTCTCACAAAAAACTACATCTTTACCAGTAATGTTTACCTCTCGTGTTGTTGTTTTGTGAAGTGAATACACGGCAGTCTTTGCAATGGTTAAGGCAGCCTTCAGGAATTTCATATCCATACCTTAAAAAATTCAAATTGAGTGTGAATTTCAAACCCAGATTTAGTACATTTCCACATTTGTAAGAATTGCTCATCTTTACACAATTTACTTCTTATTGATTTAGTGGCATATGAACTTGGGTTGCAATCCCTTTGCTGCCCTTTCAACTGCCTTACACAGTACTCACCTTGATTGTGTTTTGTCCCAAATGGTGGATTCATTATTACAGTATCAAACTTGGAGGTATAGGCTTCTGCCTCCAGAGCGCATAGATCACACTGTACTAGGTCTATGTTAGCCATCTCAAATTCCTCTGCATTTCTTCTAAATATTTCCAAAGCGTCACTGTCGATGTCAAAACCAACACAGAAACTAAGGAAGAGGGTTAAAATTAGGAATACATACAACTTAGCACTGAAAACATACTGTATTGTGGAGGAAATGCTCTCACCCTGCTTCAAGCATTGCAGCTCCGATGCTCAGTACACCGCAACCACATCCTAAATCTGCTATAAGTTTTCCTTCAATGTCATCAAATGTACTTTGGATGGTGTAAAGCATGCATGCTGAGGGAAAGGTGAAAACAACACGTCAAAACATGCCCCGATTTCTGTTAACCTCTTACAATATTTTCTTACCTGCTATGTGAGGACTAGTTGGATACTGTTCAAGAAGTACTTTGGGCGATTCAAATGTGTCTACCTGCTGCAAACAACTTTCCAGCTCTTTGAGTTTCATAACTGGGCAGTCAACAAAGTAAAACAACTTCCACTGAAATTATTTTAGTGCTTATTCTCCTGCCACATTGTTACGCATACATGATTGCAAGTCGCCCATATGAACTTCCGCCTTGAGTACAACAACAAAAACAATCCGACTTAAAACCCAACTAGTGAAAACAGTTCCTCATTTTTTAAGATATATGCACTACTTGTTGTTGCCTAGAAACAAGGAAACTATAAACTTGGGACTAGGCAGGCTTGCCCTTGAATGAATTGAGATTCTACATTCTTCAGTGAAGGTAATAAAACATGTAAATAGTGTACGAATAAGAACAGACTAATAAAATATTAACTGAGCTGCGTTAGACCTATTGTCTTAACAATATAACGTGTTTTTGAACGGTATTATGTAATATAAGTCATTTTAAAGTTAGCTGGCTGTATACTTTCTTTTTCAGTTTAGGTTAGAGCTACATCCATCAGCTCCAGTAACACATCGCGAGAATTCGCGAGAACATGGAAATAAGACAACAAAAATAAATTTGTAGACAACAAGCACAGAGCATGATGGCGGCGTCGCTGCTGCGCCGGGACAAGAAAGCTACTGCCACCCATTTGAAGGCAGACCTTACCCAGACTGACAACACCCCCGGGCTCCGACAGCTCCATGAGCTGCTTGACACAGTCCTAAATCCAGAGAAGCCCGCTGCGGACAGTGAGGCTCTGGACTGGTGCAAATGTCTGATCGCAGGAGGCGAAGGATTCGAGGAGTTCTGCAGAACGGTCCGCTCCTATGACAACGCTACTCTGTGCGGTTTGGTCTGGACGGCTAATTTTGTGGCGTATCGGTGCCGGACGTGTGGCATCTCACCCTGCATGTCACTGTGTGCTGAGTGTTTCAACAATGGAGAACACACTGGACATGATTTCAATATGTTTAGAAGCCAGGCTGGTGGGGCCTGTGACTGTGGAGACAGTAATGTCATGCGAGAGAGTGGGTAAGTCCAAGCTAACTGCTAGCTAGGTGGCTATGCTAACCAACACTAACTGTTTAGCAGGTAGGTGTTGACAGTTATTGGTATGAAGAGTATCACACACTACAACATCCACATTTCAACCGTGTAATTTTAAATGTCCATTTATTTTTGTCTCAAACCGTGGACGATGTCATCTTTCCATGTTAAGCTTAATCATGGTAGACTACATAGCTCAAAGAGCTAACCGGTGTAACAACTGATTTTCAGGTATTCACTGCACCTTTGTAGAAGTGTTATATTTGTCAACATTTTAAAAGTGAGTTTTTTTGTCAGCTGGCCAGCTAGTCGGACTGACACATTGCCCCAAGTTTTAATTACACATTTAAATGCAAAAATACGTTCTATCAGTTACATCAGTTATAATCACTGCCCATGGTTGTTTTTTTTTTTGTTTTTTTTTTTTAGGTTTACTTAATTAGCAAGTATAACCTTAAGTCTAGGTTTTCATTATGTTTGTAGATCTTTTCATTACAGAAATTTAAATTATTTATATTTTAATCATAATAGGTAAAATGGAGTACAGAAACATCAAAATCATGAGAAATCCAAGCATTCAATCTGTGTTGTTTTGTTCTGACAGATTTTGCTTCCGGCATCGTCTGAGAACAGGGGAGAATGTCCCCTCAATACCTCGAGATCTCCTCTTAATGTCTGAGATGGTTCTTCCTCGGTTTATCCTGTGTATTATACAGTATTTGAGGGATGGATACACCGAACCAGGTAAAGCCTTTGGCATTTTAGCTGACTCTAAAATTTAAATAAAAATATTATTTTACTAAGGCTTTAATATGTGTATCACCAGTACAACACTATACATCTGCCATTATGCCCACAGAGCGTTGAAATTTATTTTATTTGTATTTCCCTTTAACCTTTACCAGGCAGAACATTAAGAACTAATTCTTATTTACAATGTTGACATCTTATGTCAATTTACCAGACAGTTCAAGTGAGAGAGATCTACAGAAAGTACTCCAACAGCTGGAGCCTCAGATCTCTTTCCTGGAGGAGCTTACAAAGATGGGAGGAGCAATGAGGACTGTATTAACAAAGATTTTGACCAATCAGCAAACATTCAAAGATCTAAGCATGGGTAAATATTATATTGTATTACTATTGTATTTTTTCTGGTAATGCTATTTACCTAAACATATGAAATATTTGGTTGTAATCAATGCACAAACAAACAAGTTATTCAAATGCCAGGAAATTACTCACGTTTATTTCAACATTGTGGTAATTGGTAATTACTTATATGATTCACTGCTACAGGCCAAGAAGATAATCTTTATGCTAAGAAGAACTATGACAAATATTTGTCAGCACTAAAGAATTCGGGTTTGGTGTCTGTGGAGGAGAAAATTCAAGGTGCTACAGCTGATGCTGCGGCTGGTGCTGAAGGTGGTGCAGGGGCAATGGCTTTATTAGGTGAGATTGAATTTCTATCTTCTTTTTGATAAATAGGATAGTCCAGTGTGTCTCTCCCAAACAATAGGATTGTGGCTTTTTGTCTGTGTGGTCTGTGTGTACAGTCAAAGCACATGCAGTGGTTGTTGAAATTAGCAAGTCACTTTATTAATTAAGGTGGGACAGATGCAATCACAGCTCTTTTACATAAGAACAAGCAGCTGAAAAAGATACAATCAATTAATATTACTCAAAGCCAAATATTAGTTTATATAACTTGTTAGACATTGAGTCTAATTTGTGTTACTTGTGCTTTTGTGTTTTTAGGAAGCTCTGTACCTGGAAGTCCAGATGAGTCCAGTAAAGATGTATGTGTGCCATCTCAGTCTTACAGAACTTTTGATGTTTACTTTCTGTAAATTAAAAGTATGTATGTTGTTTTCCTTTTCAATTTGCTAGGAAGACCAAGATGCTGGGCAATCTGTTGGACAGAGAAAGAGGGTTAAGCTAAGTAGCAGTACCAAAGGTAAATGTAATGTTGCATGTTTTTGACTCTATCATACATTTTCTAGAATGTGTCTGTTTTGTTCTGCTTACAGATCCATGTATAATTGAATCTTTGAAGCATAAATGCTTTTTGGAGGAGATGCTGTTTTGGACTATAAAATATGAATTTCCTCAAAAGATGGTCACCTTTTTACTAAACATGTTGCCAGATCAAGATTACAAGGTATTTCATTTGAAAAAATGCTAACATTATTTAATATGTCCAATTATTATTTTAATTACACTATACCCTTGACCCACATCCTCAATAGTCGCCTTCATATTCATCAGGCTTTGAAAATAAATAATTCCTTGTCAATGCTGCAACAAGAACTTAAAGGTGTTTCCGCCCCTCTGTGTCTGTTGACAGATCACTTTTACTAAAACATTTGTTCAGCATTATGCATTCATCATGAAAACACTGATGAAAAGCCATGAGTCAGATACCATGTCCAACCGCATTGTACATATCAGTGTGCAACTGTTTAGCAACGAGGAGCTGGCTCGGCATGTGACGGAGGAGTGTCAGCTACTGGACATTATGGTCACAGTACTCCTCTACATGATGGAGAGTTGCCTTATTAAAAGTGAACTTCAGGGTAAGCAGAAAATGCGCAGTTTCTTCTGTTTGAACAATGTGTTAAAAGATGGTATACTGCAGTGTTTTTGTCAGTAGAGTATTCTTTAACTCTCATATGTCTTTTCATTTAGATGAAGAAAACAATCGCCATGTTGTGGTGAACTGCAGTGAGGCCCTGCTGAAAAATAACACTTACTGGCCATTAGTTAGTGATTTTATCAACATCCTTTCACACCAAAGTGTAGCAAAAAAGTTTCTGGAAGATCATTCATTGTTAATGCTGTGGATGAGCTTTGTGTCATTTTTCCAAGGTAAGTTATAGATCAAATGAAAATTGAGAAAATGAGCATTGCATGTAAAAATGTGTATTTAAAATCATGCAGGGTTTACAGTTTGTGTTTTCAGGGTGAATATACTCATATTTCATTTTTACTTAAAGCACTTACTCAGTTTTCTATTAGTGTATGTCACAATTTTATACAGTGTTCTCACCCACTTGCAGATTTCAAATGAATATAGATATCTATATTAATACGCTTAGTCACAAAAAAACTGACATCGACAATAGTGTAATATTAGTAGTGGCTCATAGAAAGGTGAGTTGTTGTGACTTTGTCACTGTGTTAAAACTGTCGTTGGTCATGGTTACTTGCATGTTGCCCTGCTACCCTAAAAATAACACATACCCTTACACAGTGGACTTGAGTATCCACTTGCTGCACACAGTGTCACTGTCACATTATATGCATATTTGCTGCTGTACTTTTGCACTTGGGTTTAGTGGTTGATAGAGATTGATTTAATTATTGTTTTGCTGTAAAGCCATAATTATTACACTATTTTAAAATAAAAAATATAAATATTGGATAAAAATAATCCCCTGCAAGTTGTGCTAATGACATAACTGAGAATCCCACTTCACTCTCTTTATAGGTATGAATCTCAATAAGCGAGAGTTAAATGAACATGTGGAATTTGAGTCGCAGACATACTATGCAGCATTTGCAGCAGAGCTTGAAGCCTGTGCACAACCAATGTGGGGTCTCCTAACACACTGCAAAGTTAAAGTAAGACCTCTCACTATTGCCCGCAAATAGCTCTGTATAAAAACTTAACCTCTCTCTGTTCAATTTTGGCGTTTGTTTTATGTTAATATTTTCTTTCTGTCCAGGACACACAGGAATACACAAAAACTGTGGTTCGATACTGCTTGGAGACGCTACAGATCTGGTTTGACGCTATTGGATTCATTGATGAAGTAAATAAAACACCACATTGCAATTATTAGCTAGTCTTGTCCTGCCCTGTTGCTAACAATTTGTTTTTTTTTATCAGCCTGCTCCAAATCAAGTGACGTTTCACCTGCCATTGCATCGATACTATGCCATGTTTCTCAGCAAGGTATATTAAAGGGAATATCAATTCAGCAACAGACTGAAATCCACCTGTATAGAATGATTTAAAAAAAAAAATTGTATTTACATTTCTCAGGCTGTAAAATGCCAGGGGTTGGACTTGGACAGCCTCCTGCCTGACCAAGAGATGCTTATGAAAATCATGGTCCATCCTCTTCAAATACAGGTCTTTTGTAATAACAGATCATTTATTTTTCTCCATCTTCTTGCATCTATGTAAAACATTTCTTTCTGGGTTTATGTAGGCATGCTTGTCTGAGATCCATAGCAACATGTGGGTTAGAAATGGTCTACAGATCAAGGGACAGGCTATGACCTATGTGCAGTCACACTTCTGCAACTCTATGATTGACCCAGACATCTATCTACTCCAGGTTAAGAATATGGGGTATGGCATATTGTATAAATTTTTTATTAAATGTATTCTAACATTTTGTACATTACTTACAGGTCTGTGCGTCAAGACTTGATCCTGATTACTTCATCTCAAGTGTTTTTGAAAGGTACAGACTTACATTTTAAGTATATATCGTTTCAATGGATAAGGCAGTTGTAAGTATATTTTAATATTTTTTTTTTTAGATTCAAAGTGGTAGACCTGTTAACCATGGCATCACAGCATCAGAACGCTGTGCTCGACTCAGAACAAGAGAGACCCATGCTTGAAGGAGCACTCACCTTCCTGGTGATTTTGACTAGTCTTCGCATTCATTTGGGTAAGTGTGGCCAATGAAATCTGTGCCTGTGTACTAGGGCAGATCAAAATATTGCACATTTTACTGACTGCATTCTTATTTTTGCAAAGAACTACTTGTTTCTTAATGTTATGATTCTCCATGTCACAACCATGTGCCCTATCAAAACCATTGTCCATTATGCAAAATTGATTTTTCAGAGCTTTCTATTATATTCTGTTATAATGTTCCCTCATCATCCCTCATCAAAAACATAGTTGGAGTTGTGTTTTGCTTCATTCACACGTGTTTAAGTAAGCCTGCCTTTGTGAGGCTTCAGAACACTTGGTTACATGAACCTCCCCCTCTCCCACAAACCCCTGCTCACTCAAGGAAGCACTGACCAGTAAACAAGCCATCTACATCCAGTCTCCTCTCATTCCTTTATACAACAGAGTGTACATCTCTGTTTCCACCAGTTCCTCCCAGCCTTTTTTATTTTGTATGAAAATCAGGGGTGCACGGTGGCAGAGCGGTTAGCGTTCTCGCCTCCCAGCAGTCGTGGGTTCGAGCCCCGGGTGCACCAATACACACCATCACACGAACTCTCTGGGTGGAGTCTGCATGTCCTCCCCGTGTTACCGGGTTCTCCGGCTTCCTCCCACCGTCCAAAGACATGCATGTGCAGGTGAATTGGTGACTCTAAATTGGCCCTAGTGAATGAATGTGAGAGTGAATTGTTGTCTGTCTGTGTTCGTCTCTGTGTCAGCCCTGCGGCAAGCTGGCCCCTGTCCAGGGTGTACCCCGCCTACGGCCCAAAGTTACTGGGATAGGCTCCAGTCACCCGCGACCCCTAACGGGAATAAGCGGTAGAAAAATGAATGAATAAAATGGCATCATACAAAAAGCTTAATAAAAATAATAAAGAAGAAAGAAAATAAAGAAATAAAAAGCTTTTTTACTCTGTGTTCAAACGATGGCAACACTCTGTTGCCTTCTGCTGATCTCTTCACCTGTAGAGTACTTATAAACACATATCTAAAAACATTATCTTTTAGTCATATAATGTTTTTAGAGGTTGTAAAATGTGCAATTCTGACCAAGATTGTTTTAAAAATATGAAGTATAGCCCCTTTACATCAAGCTGATTTAGAGCTCATTAATTTCTATATTTAGTCATTTAGATCCATTTACTCTGTTTTAGCCCAGATAGTACTATATTTTGTCCTAGTTTAGTCCATGGTTTTGCCCTGATTTAGTTCGAAATGCTTTCCATTAGGGTGGATTGATTTGTTGGTAGGTTTGTTGGTTTGTTAGTCTGTTAGTCTGTTAGTGAGATAACTGGAAAAGTGTTTGGATTTTGGGTTAAAATATTTAGACAAGGTCTGTCTGTAATTGCCTATGTGAATTCTTTAACATTGTGATATTTTATAAGGGCTCAATAAATGGAGTGATTGCCCCTGAACTATTGTATTCCTGGTTTATGAATTTGCATTTGTACAATATACACAATATGTTCACTCACTGCAGTCCATTTTTTGTTTTCTTGATGACTAATGGTTGTCAACAGCCTGGGTGTGTTCTTTAGGTATTACTGATGTCAGAAGTCTTTTGGTTTGTGCAAACAAAACCTGCAGGTGTGGTGCATGCACTATACTATAGCTGTCCAGTACTGTGACAAAATGGTTTGTTTTGTTGGGAATCATCTGATATTGTCAACATTTGGGAGTATTGGGGTGATATTTTACAGACATGGGCAGGACAACTAACATCAGTAGCTTGTGCATAAACCAAGGATTCATACAATTGAAGCCAAGAAATTTTCTGAGTCATGGCTTTGTATTTGCTTTCAGTACAGAAGGCATAACACTGCAGAGGGAACTTTATTTCATCATAGCATTACTCTGTAGCTTAAATCTCACACATACTTTGCATTAATGTATTCCTTTCTTTCTCAATATAATAGGAATGACAGATGATGAAATACTTCGGGCTGAGATGGTCTCTCAGTTGTGTATGAATGACCGTACACACAGCGCATTGTTAGACCTTGTATCCTTCATTAGGTTTCTGTTATTACTGTTATTATTTCATTTATTTTCTATTATTTAGCCTGTTTTGGAGCTTACTGTCATTTGCTTTTTTCCTTAAGCACATTTTCTCAGATACCTGAAAATCCAAATCCGAAGAGTGGGACTGTATCAGGAGCCTGTAGCTTTGAGGAAATGCTTTCAGCTGTTGCTGACTTTAAAGCACCAGTGTTTGAGCCAGGAGGTTCAATGCAGCAGGGCATGTATACACCTAAAGGTATGAGACTAGACCTAGATTTGGCTGAGAGTTATAGAGATACTTCTTAAACACTAGGTTTGAGATTTTATGCTTTTTTTGTAACTCTTCAAGAGTCCACGTGGGGGCAGCCTTACACTTTTTACTTGAACTTGTCAGGAATTGATTCAAGAGACTGAGAACCAGCTATTACAAAATGTATCTGTTTTTTCAAACAGCTGAAGTGTGGGAGAAGGAGTTTGACCCCATTATGGTTGTTCTAAGAACGGTTTATCGACGTGACGTTCAGTCTGCTATGGACAGATATGCAGCATTGTAAGTTAATACAATTGCACCAAAGCCATAAAAATGTGTATAAAATAGATATATTAAAAATTGTTTTATTGTACTTGTCTATTATCTGTTATGGTGATGAATAGCTTTAACATCAATACTGTACTGCCTTCTTGGTGTATTCAGGAATCTTATTGAATATGGTAGTGTTGCCTTTCTTACCTTAGAGACAGGATAACAAAGGTCAGACCCAATGGGCACTACAGCTTAGTTCAATTAAAGGGCTGTCAACACAAATCAAGGTCTCAAAGTAAACTGTGAGAATTGTGAAAATCTATCTTGTTTACAATACAGATGTTTTCTTTCTTTCTTTTTTTTTTTTAAGATTTGACTTTCTTAACTTGTTCTTCTTGAAACACAATGAAATTGCTGTAGCCCATTTTCCTGCCTCTGATACAGGGCTTATGTTGCACTTTCACTCTGTTGAAATATGATGGATTACCTGACAAGCCATCCCTGGTTTAGTACTATGTAGTAGTGATTCGATCATAACTAATAGAGTTAGAGACTGGGCTGCTGCATACACTAAAGGCTTTATAGAGTAAAACATCCAAACCCTTTTTGGGCAATATGTTCTCTTAATATTCTCACTGATGCAGGTCATTGTATACTAAAGTAATTCTCAGCAGGTTGAACCACATCTTAATTAAGAGTTATCCTACTCAGACAGAGTTTAGCTGAAGCAATAATCAATTATCACTGAAGCCAAGAAAATGAGGATTCACCATGGCAACAGTGATCCAATGGCGGCTGTTATGTTAGAGGAGAGTTAAGTGACTATGAAGAGCTTAAATTCATGTTTAACAATAATTTAATAGAGAATTGGTTTTTTTTTTTTATTATTTCCATTAAGCACATCATCCAATCAGAGAGTTCCTTAAGGCAGCAGCAGAGGAAAAGCTTCAGATAAGCTCTAGCTAAAGCAATAAAACCTGCCTCAGACCAGGTTATGTTCAGAGTGAGTTAGCATAATAACTGACTTAGAGTCTAGAATAATTTTCTCAGTGAAATGGAAACCCCTGAGTTTTTTTCCGTGCAGAGTTGACATGTAACATTTCCACTGAACCTGCTTCCAGAAACAGGGCCTTTATCACTTTTCCAAGGGACATGGTCAACCCTGATAGAAAACATTACATCTGCCTTCAAACTGTGTCCAGATGCTGAATATCTTATTTTATTGCCCTTCACCTGCATGGTCCAACAGATAGGTGCTGCAGTTATAGAAAGGAAATTGACATGTAAGTGTCGTGGTGAGTGTTTTTGTTTATTGATTGTTATCACTTTGTTTGCTTTAGCTTGAAACAGTCTGGCATTCACACGGGTAATCCATGGCCACCATACAAGGAGAGGACTCCGATACACCCATGTTACAAAGGCCTTATAAGGCTGTTGCACTGCAAGACACTGCACATTGTGATATTCACACTCCTTTACAAGGTGAGCCTTTCTCAGCTATGAATGCACCCTAAATGTATTACACCCTAATTTACATATTTATCTGACAGAAAAGGCAAAATAGCTGAAATCCACATTTTTTTATAATTAAGTAGAATTAAAGTAGGCATTAAGTTAAAGAGAAAAGAGAAATTAAAGAGAAACTGCTATTTGTTCAACCATTTTTTTTATGTGTAGATATGGATGGATCATCAGAACATGTCAGAGCATGTGCTCTGTATGGTGTTGTACCTGATTGAACTTGGTTTGGACAACCAAGTTCAAGACATAAAGCCTGATGAGGTGAGATATGTGCACTGTGAGCTTTAATTGGCCTCTTGATTTGTTCAGATGTACTTAAGAGTTTATTTCTTCTAGGAGCCCTGCATTGAGGAGCACTGTCACGATAGCTGGTTTCCAGGAACAAACCTCCTTTCCAATCTGCACCATATCATTAACTTCGTGAGGGTGCGGGTTCCTGAGACAGCACCCGAAGTCAAGAAAGAGGCCCCTCCCAGCACCAGCTCTGAAGCTTCTTCATATGGACAGGTAATGTGTAGCTTTGCTGTCCAAAAACTACACTGGTGTATCTGGTTCAAATGTGACTGGGAGTTCATGCTATGGGACAAAAAAGTTTTGCAGAAAGTGTTGATTTCAGTTAATTTGGTCTTCATTACCATCGTAAGTCATGCAGTAATCTTTATGTAAGTCTTTGACATTACAGATGGTTCCCCTATATGTATTTTTATTTTATTTTGACACCTACATTCTTCTTTTATTTATATATATATATATATATATATATATATATATATATATATATATATATATATATATATATATATATATATATATATATATATATATATATATATATATATATATATATATATATATATATATATATATAAAAATTTTATTTTATTTTTTTTACCCATTCCACAGAACTCAAGGCGTCTTTCAGGGAATTGGAGAGAGGTAGCTGTTTGTTTTATCAAAAAATACTAATGGATTTCAAACCATTAGTCGCTGTGTTTAGTCTTTTTCTTTTAGAGGAATATGTGCATGTTTGTTTTCTGCAGACATTTGCCTTGACGTGTGTGTGAGTGTAGAGCCTTGCTTCAGCAGCTTCTACCTCCTGACTGCTGAAACTAATTATGTGTGTAATGCAGGTTTGGGTAAATGCTTTTTAACTGCATGTCAGTATGATTGATGTTCCTGTGACCCGGCTATATGATGTATGTTTATTTAACAGTGCTGCTCAGGTCCATTTTGTCAGCTTAGGTCATGACCATCCTTCAGATGGTTCATGTGTTTTTGAATAAGGATGATATGAATATTATAAAAAAATATAGTTGTTCTGACCAGCACAGTATTTCTGAAACATCAGCTATAATTTTTATACCTTGAGTATGTATTTTATGTGCCTTATATCTGTCCTTTTTAGTCACTTTACTATTACCAGTTTCAAAAATAGTGATTGTGTGTTTTGACAGCATTACTCAACGCTCATAAGTACATTGAGAGTATTGTTATATTTTTTTGCAACAGCTTGAAATGAATAAATTGAAATTACACATCTGTGTGGTTTATGCATGACCATATAGTATTCACTGGATTTTAAAAACATGCAGTTTGTTGTATTACAGTATCTGTTAAAGCTCTCAGGAGATGGTTGCCAGCTCAAAATCTATGTCACAAAGAGATTTTACATGTCTGCTCTTGTTTTTATAGAATGTACGTGAAGCTCAGGTGTTCAGCCTGGTAGCAGAGCGCAGGAGAAAGTTTCAGGAGATTATCAACCGAAGTAACACTGAAGCCGCCCAGGTTGTTCGGCCCAAAAGCTCATCAACACGCTGGGTCCCTCCAGGAACACCCCCTCAGTTGGTAACAGAGATACTTGAGATCCGAGAAAGCATGCTGTCCCTCCTAATTAAGCTCCACCAGAAACTATCATCTAAGCAGAATTCACTGTCAGCCTCATGGCTTGAGGATATGGACACGAGCCGTCATGCTCATGGAGATGGCATCACAGCCATTGAGCGCATCCTAACCAAGGCAGCCACACGCAGCTGCCAAATCAAGCGCAGCATTCAAGACATCTGTGGAAAAGTCTATCCTCCAGTGCCACCAAAGAAAAACAGTCCCACTGACAAGAAAACTATGGACAAAGAAGAGAGGTGATAGATATTATAAGATATTATACATTATATATCTTACCCTGAGTAGGGAAATCCACATTGTAACATCTGTGTAATATTGCATTATTTATAATCTAAAAGATAATTTACAAGAATAACTTGGGTTAAATGACCACAGCTCCGGTCTTGATAGATAATTAATTGATCATTTTGAATTGGTGCAAATTTGCTTTTTAGCAAAGGTAAAGCTAAAATGTTTCTCCTAAGCAACCACCAGGCAGCATTGCGCTCAGTTTAAGCTGTTCTGTTCATTTTAAGGCTTGTAGTAGGCATCTGTAAACCATCAGTAAAGGTTATTGATTTCTGACACATTTGTCAGCATTTATTTATGACCTCTCATTAGGGATTTATCTACCATCAGCCCTGCCTCAAAGTTTGTAGAGTCAAGTTATAATAATAATAATAATAATAATAATAATAATAATAATAATAATAATAATAATAATATAATAATTTTCTGCATTTTATTTAAAAAAATAAAAAATATGTTGTTTCAGACGACAGAGAGCCAGAGAGAGACAGCAGAAACTGCTAGCAGAATTTGCCTCCAGACAGAAGAGTTTCATGGAAACAGCCATGGATGTTGGTAAGACCAGCTTACATTTTCTTTAAACTAACCAAATTCTTATTGCTTTTGCTTGTAAAGGACATAATGTTGCTATAGCCCTTGAGTTAGAGCGTTAAGGTGTAATTGGTTTAGTCCAATGCTGGCAAAAATAAATCTATCATTGCGTTGCCTTTATACTGGAACAAGGTGACAGTGTGCCTAGCCCATGGTCATGGTCTCTGTTGGCCTGTTAGGCAAAATTTAGAGGAGAGTGCTGCTGAGGGACTGTGGGTGGCTTTTGGCTGAGGGCACAAAGTATCAAGGCAGTAATAGTGGAATGGATTCCCAGGGCCATCCTGACACTATATGGTTAGTACATAAATAATGGCTCCTGTGATCACTTTTTTACATTTAGTCATTTTTATGCAGAATTTCTGCTGACCAGGAACATTTGTCATTTACCTTATCCTCCAAACAGCTTAAACCACATCTGTTTAATTTGTAGCAATCAGCATTAGTACACATATTAGCCAAGAGAATAGTAATAATATATGCTTTTCAATGTACATGTAATACTAATTTTCTGTAATGAAGCAAGCAATTTACATGCATTATCTGGGTTCTTATGGTGATATGACAAAGACAATCTTAATTTCATTGTGCTGCAACCTCTGTTCAAGCTTTTCCATTTGTCCTGTGTGGCGATGGCCTAAGGCTAATGCTGTGGTGTTGACGTCCAACACAAACACTTTATTTCCCCAGGAACACGCTGACCTCTCCTGAGAACATTTTCTATCAAAATGCAATAAATCAGTTTCCAACATGGCCTGACATTTCACAATATTTACTGCTTAAATTGTACTCAGTCTTTAACATTTACTCTAAATTTCATATCTGTAATTAATTTTGAGTGCAGTGTCAGTCATGCAGAACATTTTGCAGAGATCTTGTGTCTTGTGTAGGTGTGTACTCACATAGTCATTTTTCTTTTTCTTTTATACTACTGTATAGGCAAACAACATAAATACTTTCTCTTAGTGAATACCAGTATCAGTTACCCCTCATGTGCATAGACTTAGATTTGGCATGTTGCCAAGTTTTTTTATGTGATTTTTTTTTTTTTAATGTATTTGACAGAATCACCTGACACTGAAGCAGCTATGGATTTAGGGCCAACTGAGGTTATGGAGTCTGAGGTGCTTTATGACTGTGTAATTTGTGGCCAGAGTGGCCCTTCGACAGAGGACAGACCAACTGGGCTTGTTGTTCTCCTCCAGGCATCTTCAGGTATTATTTTCTGTTATTTTCATTATGTTGTACAAGTGTTTAAAGGTGCCCTATTCTGAGCTTTTAACCATGTTATAATGTTGCACCTGAAAAACATACCTAGAGTAGTATTTTGATTCATTCACACATGTTTGAGTAATCCTTTTAGTAAGCCTGTTCCCCTCTGAAGATCTGGAAACATGTAGGCCCTTTCCGAAACGGCTCCCTACGCCCTCGCCCTATGCACTTCCTTATTATTATTATTTTTTTTCAAATTTCATTTCAGTCCTTGGGCATCGATGCAAAAGCAAAGAAGCTAAAAAGCTACCAACTTCAGATGAAGAGCACATTTATCCTTCAGATACATGCGGTGTGGCTCATGATGTTAGGCTTACCCAAATGCAACGATTCTTCAAAGATGTAAGCCATTTTGATAATGCTCAATATTTACTGTAAAAAGATATATATTTTTTTATTATTATAATTTTATAGATTTTTTTCTGTCTTTTTATCATTGCTGCAGAGTTCTTGTTTGCAGTCAGTGTCAATAGGTTGGGATGGAGGTGTTTATGTCCAAACCTGTGGACACACTTTGCACATAGATTGCCATAAGTCATACATGGAATCTTTGAGGGTAAGGGAACCCTATTGTATGCCCTATTGTTATTGTAAAGGAAAAAAAATCTATAACTGTGATGTGTTGTTGATGGATAAGAAATTTTGCTGCACACAGCAGCAGTGTATATATACATCTTACAGGTGAATTGAACATGTTACATTGACAGGCTTATTGCAACTTAAAAATAACTTTTTATTGCAGAATGACCAGGTTCTCCAGGGTTTCTCTGTTGACAAGGGAGAATTTACATGCCCGCTCTGTCGACAGTTTGCCAACAGTGTTCTTCCCTGTCGTCCAGGCCGCGGCACTGAGGCTGGTGCATGGCATACACCCACTAATAAAAAGACATGTGTGCTTGTTAAGGAAGTGGAGGAACTTCAGGAGAAAATAGGCATCTTTCCTGTAAGCTTCATAGTCATTGAATGACTATTACACGCAGCTTCTATCTATGAAAATACTGTATAGAACTATTTAGCTTTTTCTAACCTAGAGGCTATTCTGCCAGATTTCCAAAGATTTTATTTTTTGTTTTTCATAGTCTTCTAAGTACAATGTTTATGATTGTTATTCAGGTTCAAATGTAAGAATATGAGATGCATCACTTGACTTTCAAATATGACTTTCTTAAGATGGAGTCCAACTTAAGTAAAGAGATGGAGTTGGTAATCAAAGACATCAAAAACACCACCCAGAAGAAGTACATGGACTATGGCAAGAACCCTGGTTCCCCTGACAACGACTTTCTCTTCATGTACTCAGTGGCACGGTAAGGCTCACTTTCTGCAGAGTATTGTAGGTTGTAATTGTTTTGTTACGGCATAAATTTAACAAAACATTTCCTTGTATTTTTGCCCTTTCTGTTATGTCTGAGGCGACTGGTCTAGAGAGAATAAAGACATTATACAGTTAAATGAAATTCTGGCAAGCACTCTCACTTTTCCATGTTGAATGTTCACAAAAACACATGTTCTAGGATGAGGTTTTTCATTATATAAGGTTGGTTATGGTTTATATTTATTCACCTTTCTGAAACTCTTGAGTCCTTACCAGAGCCCACTTCAGGCTGTGAACTTCCAAGAGCGTAACCATTGAGACCTTTTGCCCACCCAACACTTTGGTTCCTTCAACCCTCCACCCTCAACACAAAGGCTCCTCTGACTATGTTTTGGTGCCTGTTGGCTCTGTGAAGTTCAATGAACAGCACAAATTGCCTGAGGAGTGGAAAATTCCTCTGTCACAGGGGCGCGCTTATCAGTAAAAGCCAGATGGAGCTTCACCGTAGCTGAATTATCTATGTGAAATTGCTTTTTTTTCTCCCAGGAAACCTAAGGATATGCCCCCACCTCGCTGGCCTATAGAAAAAAATGTCCAGCAGTGCAATGACAACAGACCCAGATCAGTCCTACTTTTGTAATCTGTTTTCACCATCTGTGTATTACACTTTGTTAAAGATTTTGCTTTTCTCTGTTTTTGTGCTAAGCATCAATATTCAAGAGTGTAATATATTTGGATATGCATAGAAAATGCACATATGGGATTATGCATGAACTGTGATGGAAACCGCTTTTATGCTAATCATTCAGCCTTTGTAAAATCAGCCAGTAAAAAAAATTGTCATTTATTAGACACAGCACTGCCGTGGCAAAAAAGGCATTATAAATAGCAAAAAGCAACATCTTTCATCTTAATCAAACTGGTGTAGTACAACAGAGTATGTAACCAAAGGAGAATTTGATGAGCACAGCAGTTTGGACCAGGTTGAGCACAACCATATTTGTGCAGATTATAGGACCTCTGGGACAAAAGGGTTCTTAAAGAATAGATTCATTCTTCATCACAACTGGCTCTTCTATTACCAAACTCTGGAAGTGTCATGGCTTTCCTTGCCTCAGGAATTTGCGCAACTTGATTTGTTAAAACAGTTCTAAACAATTTTAATGTTTAAAGATTTATCAAATCAAGTTAAACAGAAAACACAGCAATGGATAAGTCTGTTCATCTATATACCTTTTAGTACTTTCATGTTTTTTTCCCCTTCTTCTATTTCTTAGGACTAACTTGGAGCTGGAGCTAGTGCACCGTGGAGGGAATTTATGTTCCGGAGGAGCCAGTGCTGCAGCCAAGCGTTCATGTTTAAGTGAGTGCAACCCTTTTTCAATGCTGTTTACATTACAAAGTTCACTGTTGTCTTTTGAATTAGCTTCTAGCTGCTTAGGGTTTAATTTCTGACTATGTTTTTAAGTTATTTATGTTTAATTATTTATGTTTTTAGCTAGTTAGTTAAAAGAATAAATGTCAGTAGATCCAGTAGATTTTCTTAAGGAGAAATTGTGATTTTAAAATGGAACAGACTTACTACTATATGGTTTGGATTAGAATAAATCTGAATTTTTTGCTGCATTACACTATGTTGTAAAAAGTTCCTACTATAATATAATTAACACAAATGCACTTAATATTTAATATAACACAACAAAGTTGGTTACAAATACTTTTTGCTTACATTTACATTTAATTTGTATGTATTTCAAGTTGTGAGTATGAAGCTAGTGGCAGTAAGGACAATAAAAAATGAGCTCAAGTGAAGACAAATGAGATACAACCAGACCTCATTTTCCTGCTATATCTGTATTTACCTGTGGATGGCACTATTGGTCTATAATATAGATCTTCAATTGACAAGCACGTTAATCTTTTTCTTGAAATGGTTACTTAATTGTTATTTAAATGAAATAACAACTGGCCACAGAGGTATTTTACTTCATTTTAGACTGAACAATTTTTTAAAATTAATTTAAAGTGTCCTCTTCTAACCAGTACTTAGAGGGAATTCTTTCTTCTATTTTATTGGTTTCATTGCAAACAGGTGTGATCTGAACAAAACAGTGCTTGGGGCTATAAAGCGTTCCCATGTACACCATCCATCTGGCCTGGCCTGGTTTTGTACGAGCCAAACCATTAGCCTGTAGTCAGTTCAAGTTGATTGCTTTTATCATGCTTGTGTACAACCCAGGTTCATTTGATGCTTTTAATATCACTGTTGTTCTCTGTGAGCATAACATAAATGCAGTATTTTTTTTCTCTTGCAGATCAGCTTTTCCATGTGCTGGCAATGCACATGCGTCTGTACAGCATTGATTCAGCCTACAATCCCTGGACCAAGCTGACTCAGGTTGCACATAGCAGGCAGGCAGAGTGAGTGACTCTTTCTCAAGCACTTGCTGTTGCAGTATCTAGAAATCTGTCCATACTTTCCTCACATCTTCTGAAATCTTTTTAAAACATCTATACTCTTTGTTTGACCCCAGCATCAACATGCAATCAAAGAACCACTTTGTCCTCTTTCTGAATACCTCCCCTCTCAACTGCTTTTCCCCTCCTTGCAGAGAGCAGCTATAAACAGAAAAGACTGCCCATGGTTTCCATAGATACCAGTAATTGCTGCATCTGGCAAATTACCGGGCACTCCACAAAGAGCAAAACGACCCTGTCAGGCTCACTGTACTGGGAACAACTGCTTCACGCAAACACTATACAAACTCAATGTCATCCTCCTGCCTGTCCTTAATTTTACTGTATGTAGTCCACTAATTGTGGCACTAACTGTACAATGTAAAATAACTGAAAAAAATAGCAAGAGTTGACAGGTCAGGATGAGCTTTAACAAGCTGTTAGTGCTGTAAGACAGCTTTTACACCTGTTACTATTTAAAAGCCCTGAGCCATACGGAATCCTCACAGGAGCCATTTGGCATTTGAAAGTACTTTGTTCAAGGTTTAGGAGGGAACATTAACATTTGGACCCTCAGGCATGTAGAGCTAACTGTTAAGTAGGACAGAGAGAGATGCCCTTGTTTTTATAGTGTAAATCTAAACACATTAATATTAGCATTTAACTGTTTGCTACAGAAGATTGTAAAAAGAATGTCTTTGCAGGGTTGTAAGGCCTTTCACCCTTAAAGCTTTTCTCCAGTGCACCATCGAGTAGACTCTTGAGTGCTTTGTAATGGAAGGTATTAGCTGCTAAGTAAAATTTCTCAAAGCTGCAGAGGTCTTTTAAGAGTTGAGGGTAGATTCAAGCCTTGCAGATCATCAACAATAGCAAATCCCTACTGCATGTAGTACAAATGTGTGACTATATTAAAGCTAATTTATGAGGTAATGAGGCTCTTGCAATATTTACTTATTTCACACTTTGCAGTAACATTGACTATAATCTTGTTAATTATAAATTAATAATTTTGTTTCAAAATCTTGCTTTCCAGTGGCTTTGATGAGGAGAGACCTGAGGTACCCATGTTTTTCCGAGATGTTCCGTCCCTGCTTATTATCTTTGTCCTCACCATGCCACAGCCTCTTCGGAAAGGTACACCACCTATACGTGCTCATTGACATCAGAACAAGAAAAATCATGATATTCTCAGAGGTTGCTGTTTTGACAGCTGCTTCCATAGCGTCATTGTTTCTGGTGTTTGGTTGTAAACATATGATATCCTTTATTTTTTGTCTGTAAATATTCTGCTACTAACTAAATCAATCATGTTGGTTTATGGGTTGGGGTGTATAATAAACATTTCACTAGGGTTTACTCAGATCCCGTATGAAATTGGAAAAGAGATCACAAAACATGTTTTTAATAGATTTTTTGAAAACTTTACAACATGATCATTTTCTAAGGAGCATTTTGTCCTTGATCATCTAAAACTAGACTTCCTCTTCATCCTCTGTGTGTTTGTGTGTTCAGCAGCTTTTTAGAGTAATATTTTTACTTGATTGTCCTCAAAACCAAGCTACTGCCAAGACCTCTCTTACACATGCCTATCCCCTAATAAGGATGTGGAATAATGGTATTTTGCTGTGTTTACCTCTGTTTTCTCTCCTGTAGAGCACTTCACTTGTGTGGTAAAGATGCTCTACAACCTGCAGTTTACCCAGGCTCTGACAGCTCTTTCAACCAAGTTCAGCTCTGAAGAAAGGCAAGCCTGGAGCTCATGTGGAGCACTTAAGAAGGTAAAGGTCTAATTTGAAGGCATGTCACAATGCTATATTTGTGTATATACATAAATTCATTCCATACATTTTCCTGATTCACAAACATATGGCAAACCTCTTATATATGGTACATATATACATTTGTAAATACCTTTGAAATGAACCTAAGCACAAATGTATTTTCAGCTTGATACTATGCTGAAATATTGTAGACAATTTCTAGAATATCCTTGTTCATTATCAGCAATGGTTACATTAACAAGCTATCCATCTCCAGCTTATTAAATCTTAGTTAGTCTGTGCTTGTAAGACTGATGGCTAAAATCTTCCCCTGTTGGCTGTTTCCATCCATAATGCAGGCAATGATAAGTGTCTTCCTAAGTTGCCATTAAGATCAGTTTTATATGCATAATAAATCTGTATTAAGGTGAAATTTGATGTAATTATATTGAACTTGAAGTCAGAACTGAGGCAACATTGTAGAGGAAGTAAATCCATGGGCTTGATATCTTGCTCCTATAAATCTATGATGGCAAACACTAGTGTGCTGTTTGATATTCTACACCCTATTGGTTGATAAATGCATGCACAATATTCTGTAATAATTGTAATCCAAACTATTTGAATTGTTATCGTTAAGAATATCCTGTATTTTTGGGAAAAAGTACTCACACATACAAGACACTCAGGTCAAGTATTTAACTCTTGAGTTCAGCACCATTTCCACAGCACTTCTTCCACTGCTTTTTTTTTTTTTTTTAGTATTATATGTTTCTTTTTCTCGCTTTCTCTCCTCCATGTCCTGTTGAAAGTGCTCAGGATTTAGTTTTTGGGTAGAGAAACATGGAACTTGATTTGAACAAAATCTTTAATTTTTGTCTATCACAGAATGCTGCAAATAGTGAGAAATCCTTTGAAGCACTACTTAGTCACGTTATTGGGGAGCTCTCTAAGGACAAGTGTGTCTACAACATGAACACTGAAGAAATACCAATGGTGAGTGCCTGAAATGAACACTAAGTGTTTCAGAACTTAATAGTGTCTTTTTTTCGATTGTCATTTTACAACTTGTTTTGTCTTTGTTGTAAAATACATTGCAGTTATCCTCAAAGACTATAGTCTAATACAGTACTGATCTCTGAGTTGGAGATTATAGTATTATCAGCAGGCACTTGGCTGGTATTGATTACGCTTTGCTGTTTTTTCCCTGTGCAGCTGAGCTCTAGTGTGTGGTCCCCACAGTCTATAGAGTTTAGCCTTCAGCAGTTCTGTCTGCCCTTCCTTCGCCTGTCCTGCCTTTTGCAGCATCACCTTTATGGAGACAACCTGCCTGGCTGCCCGGTAAGTTTAATCTTAAATGTCATCTATTCTACTAAAATTCACCAGCGTGTGCAATAATGCAGAAAAATGTAATATTTGATGAAAAAGGTATTCAATAGGTTTGTGGTGTTACTTTGCCCAAATTTTAAAGTTTTTATTTTATTTTTTTTAATGAAGTGCAAATCATATCCAAAAATGGCCAAATTTAAGTTTATTTATGAAAACTTAAAACAGTGGATTATTGCTATGGGACTCCTATTTCTTTTACCGGCTTTACAATAATAAATGCATTAGTTGCAACTTCTAAAGCATGTTTATTGATTGTTAATTCCCCAGGCTTGTCTTGTAGATCTCTTCATAAAAATAACTAATGAAATGTATTTCTCATTATAATCTTGTTTTTTATCTGTTTTTTATCTTGTTTCATCTGCCTTTGTCTGTGTGACTAGTCAGAGGACATAAAATGAATTCTGTAGACATGCTCTAAATCTCACACCAATTGTTTTTAGGAGGAGGAGGAGTTTGTATCCTTGGCTACATGTTTGGGGCTTTTCCCCACAGCCTCTCAGCCCTCTAACTCTGCGCACAGTGCCTCTTGTCTGGAGTGGGCTGTCAGTGCTTTTGACTTGGTGACTCAGTGGTGCACTGAGGTCACAGGCCTCTCACAGATGCAGGCTGAACAGTCTCTGGTGAGTGTATGCCAGCTTGTGGTTTTTGACCGTCATTGTCAGGCTTTCCCTCTTCAGTTCACTGTTAAGGCATAAGTATCCATTCGCAACTGTGTTAATTGTGTGTTAATGATTAATTCAGTGGTACATTTGCTTGACTGCAATGACAAATATTTTTATATGGACTTTTTATTTGAAATTTTAGACCCTGCTTGTCCATGATCCTGAGTGGGCAGCACCTCGTCTTCTGCAGCTCCCAGACAATTACAACGTCATATTTCAGTACTATCACAGAAAAGCATGTACTGTCTGCAAAAAGGTGCCAAAAGACCCCGCCCTTTGCCTTGTCTGTGGAGCCTTTGTGTGTCTCAAAGGAGTGTGCTGCAAACAGCAGGGTACCTGTGAATGTGTTTTGGTAAGATTAGTGCTATCCAAAAAAAGTACAGTTTATGTGGGCTCAAAGGTTGGGGTTAAATGTGTTTTATTTACTCACTTGCAGCACTCTCAACATTGTGGCGCAGCCACAGGCATCTTTCTGTTGATAAATGCTTCAGTTATCATTATCATCCGTGGACATCGTTTCTGCCTGTGGGGCTCTGTTTACCTAGATGCACATGGAGAGGAAGATCGGGATTTACGGTAGGTCATATAATAAGTTTATATTTAGAACATGCTCAAGTTGCATGTGTCAGTCTATTTGGTAACTGTAACTTATATTTTAATAACTTATTTCAGCCGTGGAAAGCCTCTTTTCTTATGTGAAGAGCGGTATAGAGTGTTGGAGCAGCAGTGGGTTTCACACACCTTTGATCACATCAATAAGCGATGGGGCCCTCATTATAATGGACTCTGAGATTTTACAAGTATACTATAAACTGCAATCCATGACAGAAAGTTTTTTTTTTTCTGTCTCATGTATCTGCCTTGTTCAAAATATCTGGGAACTCTTATGTGAAAACACAGACATCAATTGAGAGTATTGCTGCCACAGCCTTGGTTTATGTAAAGTTTGGTGTACAATCATAAAGATTACCACGTGTGTGTTAGTGATTTGTTGTGTAGTTTTCAACGGGAAAACTTTTGCTGAGATCAAGAAGCACAACACTATCCAGTAGTTCATTTGATAAGGAATGGGCTTTTGAAGCTTGTCATATTTATTATTTAAGTTGACAAAATATATCAAGTGCTGAATGTCCCTACAAAGTTTGATTACATTTTGCACCTTTTATGATGTTAATGCATATCCCTTTTATTTATCAAAATGTGCGCTGCTGTGCCGGCTTGAGTTAAGCTTCTGATGAGTGTAGCCATGTGCGCTCAAGTCTGCTGACGTGATGGGAGGCAGGACAAGTCCATCAACACTCGAGTTTTTTTGCAAACAAGCAAAGGCTCTTTTCATGGGTCTAGTTGCAATCCATCCTCAGGAATTTTTTTGTTTTGCTGTTTAAAATACATTTTAGATATTTAAACAAAGCTGCTGCTCATTGTTCAAGTAATTTTAACTTTTCTAAAGTTTTCTTTGAATTTAAGGTAGATGGCAGGGAATATTGACTCCAACTCACTTTATTTAAAGAGGTATGCGGTCACTTCATTTTGCTCATGCTTTTCTTTTTGATTTTAAATAAAACTGCCAACTTTGCTGCCAAGATGGCTGAACATAATGCATTATCTAAAATGTATTGTCCTTGTTTGTATGCACATGACATAAATGGCAGGTTGACATTCACTTCCAAGTGTATTTTAAGACTTTAAGTTGTCTTGCTGCACTTAATTTTAGATGGATTTTGTCAAGCTATGAAATTTGGAGAAGAAACATTCATCATGCTGTGCAGAAGTCTATCTACTTTTGACAGTTCAATTGTGACTGCATACAGAACATGCTTATTACGCCCTTTTTATGCATTACCTAGTTGTAATTTTATAGCTGCATTCCAACAATTCAAGATGATCAGACTTGGGCATCTGTTATACACTGTGCATGCCATCCTTTAAGCCACCATTATTTAAGTGTCTTAGCTACATATTTTATGGTTCTTTTTTCAATAAGAGGACATAAATCCTGTGCCTGCAAAATTTGATTGGTAACTGCCGACTGCAATCTCTGAAGTGTGATTTCCGGCAATTGGTCGCATCACTCTGCATCTTCTCTGTAAGAAACAAGTTTAAAACTTGAAAACAGTCCTCTTAAATTCATGCATGCTGCTTTTTTCTTTACTTGGTTTCCTATTCTTGGTTTTTGCAGTACCCACTT
This sequence comes from Bostrychus sinensis, assembly GCA_020698575.1. NCBI lineage: Eukaryota > Metazoa > Chordata > Actinopteri > Gobiiformes > Eleotridae > Bostrychus > Bostrychus sinensis. Next base: position 24,972,413 of record CM036240.1, on the reverse strand, counting down.
TGTAAATGGCCGCAACCAAATAGCCAATGTTTAATGGGTGTAAATTGTAATTGAAAGCGCTTGTGTGTTCTCCTGTATGAATGAAGAGAGAATACAGTACATTACTGTAGATGCTGACTCAAACTTTGAGTTTGACCAGAAAGCGTGACTTGGACATTTAATGCAAAATGTATCATATGTTAATAAAATATGAACACACTCATTTGTGTCCAATTATTTTACAAAATAAAACCAACTTTAACTCCAGCCTTCCCGTCTTCATACACACATTTCTGTGCTCAGCCTTAAAATGAAAAAGATCAGGTAATTCCCAAAGCAAGTTCATATTCAAATGCATCTGTCACAGTGGTGAAAAGTAACTAGATACTTTTACTCAAATGTTGAAGTACATTTTTGGTGTATATGTACTTCAGTTTAGTAGTTTGCATTTAGAACATACTTAAAACAAAGACCTACTTTTAAATAAGCATGAACATTTTTTGGGAAAGAAGAAAGTATTATATAAAAGCTACGTAGTAAGTTTTTTCTTCTCTTATAATCGTAATTTTGTAGTTACTTAAAAATTGTAGCAGACAAGTTTAAGAATTTTAATATCTCAATATAAATGGCAGTGCTGAACCCAGAAGCTCTGTGATATTGGACTTGTGACCACAGAAAAAAAAAAAAAAAAAACTGCGTGTGACTGAACATTTGTGGGAAGGTCTAATTGGATTGAAACTTTTGTAAACACGGGAGGCCCAGCTCAGGGTAATCGCCAATGGACGCACAAAGCCCGCTTTCTACTCAACGGGCAAAAAGTGAACCAAAAAGAAATGTAGGCTATTTCAGGCGGACAAAAGCGCTCGTGCACACTGCTGAAGGGGCCAGGTCTTGGAGAAGTTGGGGTTGCAGGTTCTTCGGCGCGCATCTCTGCACATCCCAGCCCTGTCTCCTCCTTCAGGTTGGTGAACAACAGATGCATAAACCAGCTGACCATTGAAGGCGCAGTGGTAGAGGTCAGTGTCCAGCTCACAGCGTGCTCAGGTGTCTACTGTGAATAATTAAAATATCCCTCCGCGACAAAACACTCAAATCTGCTGCATAGCTATGTTTCTAATATGGACGGTAAGACACAAGCAAACATCTGAGTGGTTTATTATTGTGGTCAAAAACTTTGGGACTACACTATCTGTTGAATTGTGCTTTAAAAGTATATTTTTCCCCGAATTTCAGATTTTGAAGATGGAGCAACGACAACAACAAAATCGAGGTAGGAGTCCTATTTTCTGGTCAGTTAGGCTACTAAAAAGCACGGTTAAATGTTCGATTCTTTAACAAAGCCATTTTAGTATTAATTTTAAATTATTAATTATTCTGTGCAGAACACTCTAACACATTTTGGTCAATCGCCTAATTCTATAAAAAATCTATTCAACTATAATTCATCCTACTAGCAGGTGCGCCAGTAGGTTCCTGCACAGGTCTGGCATTGGCAGCGCGCGTTCAGAAATGTATACTTGATGCGTGGTTGTTTATAGAACTACTTTTCTCTCTATTCTCACTTTATACGAAAGCTTTATAGGGGACCAAGCCTCTTTCTTAATAAAGTACACTTAAAACAAATAGTCACTGTGAATAATGAGGCGGGCATTACCATCTTATGTGAAACTATGGTCACATAAGATGGTAACGCCTGCATTACCATCTTATGGTAATTCTTATGGTGCATTCTCAGTACATGTGATCAACATCAGATAAACAGCCCTATGGCATTGTAGCAGTGCATTGGTAGAGCGTTTCGTGTTTTAAAGCTGTTAGATATTGTCACATATTGGAACCCACAATATGTGTTCATCTCTAGCCAAGTGGGTGAAGTGCTCAACAATACAGATTTTAAGTTGAGGTAAGCTGAATTTAGTTATAAAGCTTGCTCGCTATGTAGAAAGGTGCCCAGAGTTTGTATTTATAAATGTGTCAGGAAAGGGATCATTAATTATGCAGCTACACAACTACCAATAAGAGGTTTGGAAAGAGAAAATAAAGTGTTTTTCTCTGTCACGTGAGACTTTGGCATCCAGGGTAAGAAAAAGGGCACTGAGCTCTAGGCCCAGCTCATGGTTGGTGAAAGTTCACTGCAAAGCCTCTTTATATCCCCTTAACAGGGATTATAGTTCACACTGCTTTCACTCCACAGACTTACAATCAGGTTTACTGAGAGAAGACCCCACAAGCCTTCCAACTTGGTGGGATTGGACAAGTTTGATGGAAACAGAAAATTAGATTACTTACTTTTACTCACTACTCCCAGACAGTCCCTGTGTTGCAGCATCTTATGCCATCACTTTGAAAAGGAAACACAATGTAATTGTACATTTTTGGTGCATTACTGTACCATTCTCATTTATTTTTAATCCATATATTGATTGTTTTATTTGTTTCCATATAATAGAAAGCAGAAAAGAGTATCATGTTGAACACCATTGTGCTTTCGTAAAGAGGTAAACAAAGGGAAACCTGAGCTTTGTCTCCAGGGACCAGCAGTGCCCATTTCTAAAGCTGCAAAAGTTTGTCAGCATGTTTCTGACTTTTATGCTGATCTTTGGCTTGGGAGGTGACAGTGTAAAAAAAACAACATGTATTTTTATTATTCAGTGACTAGAAGAGAATGCGCCCCAATTTAATGGTTGAATTTTATTGCCTGGATTAAACTAATATTCTTTATGAAAACACATTAACAACAGAGTTAATATTTTGATTAGATGTATGAAGATATGTATAAAAGGTTAAAATGAATTAAAACCTATGTAAACCTTTATAGCAGCAGTTCTCATCTGGTCTGATTGTGGGATCCAGCTATTATTTGTATATGCCCCAATTTCTATGGAAAGCTTTCTAAATTATTTTACTAGAACATTTGTGGCCCATGTTGTTTAAAATCTGTATTGGCATTTTATGTGGCTGTAACAATATTTGGACTTTATGAAGGCAAACATTGACTATATATTATCCTCCCTGCTTCAGGACCCCATCCACCAGTTTGAAATCAGTAACCTAATTGCATTGCATTAATATGTATGAGACTCTCAAACTCATTTGCTTCTCTGACTTTATCTGACATAGTGTTTTTTATGTATGGGCGTTTTAATGATGGTGTTTTTTGGGGAGGGTTAAAAGATTGACAAGATGAATCTCATGAAGGTGAAATTGGTTTTGTGATGAACTCGTGATTGGTTTCTGTTCGCACTTGTTACAGGGGAGAAGCCAGTTTTTGGCAAACTGTATATAATTCAAACAGAATTCAAATAGAAGTAACTGCCATACATTGAAGTGGATCTCAAAACACACCTAAATAGATTTGTATTTAGTTGTTTCATTTAAATAAAAAACTTAAATAATGTAAAAATCTTATTGGTACACATTTTTAACAGTTAATATTCCTGAGCATACTGTAGCATCCTATAAGAGTGAAATTGATACATGCTATTAACATTAATGATTGTTTATTAATTATGCAAAATTAATGGTCTTTACAGTAGGGGAAAAGGCAGATGTCATGTGACCAGACAACTCACAACAACAACACTTCCTGGTTACCTGTGTGCAACCTGAGACACTTCATATCAGGCACCATTATGGGAGCATCTGCCACCGGCTCGCATCAGGTTGCACATTTCTAGTCAATTATTAATCCTGTTAGATTAGCGTGAATTCACCTGGAGGTGCTTTTAGGGTAAAACAGGGGCAAACACTTTCACAGGAACAGGTATGTACACTTTAACTCGTGGCTTTTGGGATCAGGATGGCATTAGTGGTGTTTAAGCTGTTGGCATAATGAATGAAAACAGATCAGTAGCGAAATACATTTATACTGAGGTCAAAGTGTTTATTTGGCGAGTCTTAGTACATTATTTGGAATGTGCTTGTTGTCTGTGAGCAATATTCAGATACAAGCTTGTCATCTATTGTTACACATTTAGAATTGGAGGTTAGATAAAGAATTTAAAAATGGTCGATATTGTTGGGTAGATTTAAGAAACCGGACATTAACATCATGTTCCAAAGGTTGGTGACAGTGCCCATATGGTGTGTTTATTTTGTGGTGTAAATGCAAAGTAGTGAAAAGAAGGATGACAGTAATAAATGGCAAGTAAACAGTTCTGGACCGCGTTAATTTATAACGCATGTGCAAGGCATTATTCACTGACATTCGAAGATGGACAATTAACTTGTGATCAATCAGTGATGGATGATTGGTCCGGATGTTGGCTAAGTGATTTAGCTGTGTATTAGTGTTGGTACGCTGCCCGGTGCCACTCACTGTGAAGGACATCAGGAGGATCTGTGTGCCTCCTATTTAAATGTGTTTTCAGGATAGCGTCAAATTCATCTCGTATCTACGTGAATGCCTTTGCTCAAATCGCACAAACCGCAATCCATTAATCTGTCCAGCTCCCCTTGCAGCCCTCGACCATCACTCATATTTTTCACATCAATCTGCTGAACTCCACCAAAACAACTTGGCCTCCTGTCCCTTAGGCTCGTTCAGCCCATATGTGATGCATAACACGTTTATGACAAGTGGGGCAGTGGGACAACATAAACATTCTCCATCATGTTTATCGTAAATGTGCATCATTCTCTAAAATTGTGAGTCACATATTTTAGCTACCTTCACATTTATTATGTTACTGTTATTGCTGTACATCTTTCTTTGGCACACAGTGTTGGTCTTACATGTTGTATTTGGTCAAAAGTCACTTGCTTAGATGCTCAAATAATCATTACAATTAATTCATTAATTGGAGATGTTGTTTACAATTGATGCCCAATTGTATGCTTATATTTTGTCATCTCGATTTATACAGGTTTTTTAAATATGCAGAACTTTAGAGCTGGAATGTATTTCTAATCAGTTTTATTACCCCAGCACACTTAATGACCTGAATTACATAATCATTTTATTGTGTGTAAGTCAGAAGTGGTGACTGTTCATTCAGGACATCACTCGTCAAGTTAATCTCCATTCAATCCACTTGATCTTAAGGAGCTTGGAGCTCTTAGTGAGCAGTGACAAGGTCCCCACAGCCAGAGCTAATTCAGTGTCTGTGAGACACTACTTTCCTCCGGTCCTTTTGAGGAAGAAATTGTTGCTGCCATTGGCGGGGTGATATTATGATCTTTAGAAGCTCTTCACTTGTACTTTTAGTCAGCCCTGATGAGTCAGAAGAACAACAACAGAAGTAACACTTGCCATGTAAGTAAACCACTGTTGTGCCCATCTACTGTTGATTTTGCTTTAGTTTCCTGCTTTAAAGCAGTTAAGTGGTTCCCATGGCAGATGTAGATGGTTCACTGATCTAAAGAGAGCCCCTCTGAGAACAAAGGCAGCGGTCTGTGCTGAGCCTTAACAATGAACTGTACACACTGCATACATCCTCATTACTCGCCTCTCTGTGCTCTTAATGACAGGACAATTTGTTTGCCAGCCTTACTTTAAGCAATATGTGCTTCTGTGGCATGTTCATTTAACATGTTGTTTGTCTTAAATTGAAGCTGCAGTTGTGATGGAAACAAGAGATCTGAATGCATTATTAAAGCCAAGTTGTTGAGTTGAGTTAGTTTAAATTATGAAAAACATAAATGATTAAAAATAAACACAATAAACTTAGGTAAATGTGGTTCTCTTTGGGTATTTCAGGTTCTATATCTCTAAGTGTCAGCCCTGTGGCTAATAAGCCAATGTCCAGGCTGTACCCCACCTCAGGCCGAAAGTAACAGTGCTCAGGTCACCCTGACACGACTGATATTACTGGAAGAAAATGAATAAATGAATGTCTAAAGAAAGTTGTTATTCCTCACAGTGGCAAGAAATAGCTTTCATATCTAATGTTCTTGAAAAAATATTTTTTATTTTTATTTTGAAGGGGCTCACTGTATGGACTATATCCCTACAAGTCCAGTATGATTGGCCTAGAGAACCTAGGCGATCCATCAGGGAGCTGGGACATCGCGGAGACCATCGGCAAAGGGACATATGGCAAGGTGTACCGAGTGACCAACAAAAAAGATGGGAGCCAGGCTGCAGTGAAAGTGCTGGACCCAATCAATGTGAGTCAGATAAAGACATGCTTCTTGTTGAATGGAAGCCATTGTGTAAGCTCATCTGGAAATATTGACCTCATGTGCTTCTGTGCAGAAATGTAGCTCAGGAAACAAGAGTAGATTTATCCAGTAGTCTGTTAATAGTTTTTGGTGTTCATTTGTGCTATGTCTTCTTAATGACGGGCACTAGGGGACACATGCCATATAGAATATACAGTATATTTTTATGTAGGATATATTTTTGAGTCTTTCTTTTTTTTAAATCTATGTTTACATTTTTCTGGTTTATGTCTGCTCCTATCTTACCCGTTAGCATGTTTTTATCTACAGAGGGAGAGCATCTAAGACGGCTCAATTTCATTGGTCAAAGGTATTCTTGACAGATAAGAAATAGTACAATTGGTTTCCATGCTGTATCAAGCTGAATTTAATTAAACTAAGGCACATTCAATTTAAGTAAGACCTCAGTGTTATGTTTTCAAAACCAAATGGCTAAAACCATTGATTATCTTTATTGCTGTTACTTGTCTCAGCACCAAAGCCATTTAAACAGAGTAAGTAAATGGAACTGTCCCTCCTCTGTCCAGATGCAGTTGTTCTTGTTGTATATATAAATGTATTGTATTTCTGTAGACTCCCTAAGAGAGAAGTGTGGATGATGTTGGCTGTATCCTCTGCTTTTTTGCCTGTAGGATAAGCTTGTTGTACCACATTGTGCATTTAAGTCTTGTTCTAAAGTAGGAGCTGTGATTGTGTCAGCGCTTGGCAGGGCTATCCAACACAATGCTCCCCTGATGGCCATGAAGATGAAGCTGCCCCCTCTTACATCCCTCTCCTAGATTAGCCCACTGACACTATCAGTCAGACATCCAGGAAGAGAAATTCTGCCTTTCTGACTGTTACTCTTCTCTTCCTCACAGACTTGTATTGATAGAAAGCACTTCCATAAATAGTATAGTACCAACCCCGATCCCTTTCTTTGTTATTAAGTTTATAACACATTTTTATAGGATAGTCATTAGAATTAGTTATTATCTACCTTGGTGTTGTTCTAATAAGTTATACAACTTGAACAATAGCCTTTTATTGATTTTGGCTAGTCATTTATTGACACATCACCATTTGGTTCTGTTTAAAGGATGTGGATGAAGAGATAGAAGCTGAATACAATATCCTGAGGACCCTGTCCAACCACCCCAATGTGGTAAAATTTTTTGGAATGTTTTATAAGTCAGACAACTTGTCTGGAGGACAACTCTGGCTGGTCCTGGAGGTGAGCTTTCTTATTATGTCTCCTGCTCATGATAGTGATTTCTCATGATGAATAAAACAACCAAAGCATATATTAAACTCTATAAAATGAATGACAATCAACATGTCTTTAGTAATTTGTACAACGTGGACTAGTATAAAAATGTTCAGAAATAGAAATTACAATTTACATCTAGGAATTTAAAATATTGTTCAAGATTGAATCAATAAGGGAAGTTGGATTTGTCTCAGCCTAACCCCAAAATAACCATTGTATTACAAGCTTTTGATTACATCTGAACATTTGATGCCTTTGCGCGAAAGTGTCTCTTGCTAGAGGCGTGTGGGCTTGCCACCTCCCCCTCCCCATAAATCATAATCTAAAGTGGTGAGTGATGGACAAGTCACAGGAGTTTTTCTGTTTTCCTTGCAGCTGTGCAATGGGGGATCTGTCACCGAACTCATCAAAGGCCTGCTCATGCGAGGCCAGCGTCTGCAGGAGCCTGTTATCTCATACATCTTATACAGTGCCCTCTTGGTAAGAAATCCCACTGCTTAATCTTAAGAAGGAGGCTCCATGCAAACATGCAGAGAGTAAGCTGAACAATTATTATGAGCATGGCCAGTTTAGCAGCTGGTAATAAATGCATCTACCTCTGAACAGCTGGCTGTTCTTTATACACTTTGTACCAATCAACTTTTAATTCTTTGTTTTTAGATTTATAAAAAATATCATCACAAACCATTCTGGATTTATTCTTTTTCAAAGGGTCTCCAGCATTTGCACAACAACCGGATTATCCATCGCGACGTTAAAGGCAACAACATCCTGCTGACAACAGATGGAGGAGTCAAACTAGTCGACTTTGGTAATGGGCTTTAAAGAGGAAATTTAACATAATTTTGAAATATTCATTAATTAAAGGTGTTGAAGAATCTTTGTTTGACCTTGTCTAATAAAAATGAACATACAAATGTTGTTTTGGAAAAAAAAACATGACGATATACAACAGTACTCAACAGTATCTCTACACCACTGTTCATGAAGAGAATACTTGCACTTGATGTGCTTCACACAACATATTTTTAGTTTATGGACCATAGACTTAACCCAAGGCTATTATTGTTCATTTAAATTGCATTATTTGATCTTTTGCATAATAAAAGAAAGCTGTTACGGTAAATGACTTGGAGCCGCCCCCAGGCACGTTTATGTCCTCTATGTCACTGAGATGAAGTGGACTCATGCTGATAAAAATCTGTCCTATATAATTTGAAATGATTATGGCCCATTACTATTACTGTTTGGCAGGTTGCCACACTAAATTATGTGCTGTGGAGATTTATTGATTAATTCAAACATTTATGACTGAAAATTCACACTAAAACATATTAATGTAAACCACCCCAATATAAATCTGATTTTGAATTCTCATTTTAATTGTAGGGGTCTCTGCTCAGTTGACCAGTGCACGACTGCGGAGGAACACATCTGTCGGGACCCCATTTTGGATGGCTCCAGAGGTCAGTTTTGCCCTAACATATTCATCATTCTCTCATAATGTGTGAGAGAGAGTCCTTCTCCCCTGTGTCATTGTGTATTCTCCTCCATTGCCACAGCTCCAGAGGTTGCCTCAAGGTTAATAGCGGGAATTTTTCGGCCCATAGCTCTGTGTTTGGCAGAAATGAGGTGCAGTGATTGTGCTAGAAAAGAGACCTCTGGGGCAATTATAATAAATACAAAATGTAGTGTCAGTTTGTTAAAATTGCTTAGTTTCCATGGTTGCTTAAATCTTTATATTTAAAAATATCCTAATTTTTCCAACTAATTGACTGTGATTTTAGAGGTTAAAACTTGTTTTGTGTGGTGCGACCAGGTCATTGCTTGTGAGCAACAGTACGACTACTCCTATGATGCTCGCTGTGACGTGTGGTCGCTCGGGATCACAGCCATCGAGCTGGCAGATGGGGACCCGCCTCTGTCTGAGATGCATCCAGTCAAAGCCCTCTTCAAGATCCCGAGGTGAGTCAGCAGAGGGCGCTCTTAGCACAGAGCTGAATTTATTGCTCATATGGCTCACAGATTAAAATAATTATTCTGAATAACATAAGAATATTTAATGTTCAAGATAGTTTCATATTACAGTTTTATATTTAAAACAATCAAATGAGTGAAGAATTGTGAATTAGGTAAAATTGTAGCAGTGTTTGGATCAAATTAATGCAGTGATGAATTGTGTAAAATTCTGCACTGCTGGAGACTCTTGTCTGATGATCATCTGAGAGCCTAGTGGCTACACACAGTTGACCTTTTGTTATCAGCACAATCGCACAATTATCTCTCAGTTAGGTTGAGATATGCCCTTCTGATTGCAATTTGCATTGGTGATTAGCTCCTTTCACATTGAGATGAGACTGTCTCCTCCTCTTCGTCACAATGTTATCTCCTCCCTGCCAAGTCAGTGCAGAAACATGCATGCTAATGCTTAATCAGCCTCAAAAATATAACATCTCTTAAAATGTTTAATAATTTTATTTTCAAAACAAAGTGTACATACGCCTTAATAATAAAAAAATATTTTTACATAAAGAGGGAGAGAACTGCACACGAAAACAATGTGAAGAACAGGTAAAAACAACAATTTTAACCATTGAGGCAGTCGGTTGTTTTTCAGTCAGTATAATTATAATGGTTTAGAATATTAGATTATATCATTTAATGTTTTATCATTTCACTGAATTATTTTTTATAACATAATCCAGCCAAAGAGTGTTACATTCTAATGTACTTTTTGTGCCAGTCCCAAGCCTGGATAAATGGAGAGGGTTGCACCAGGAAGGGCATCTGGAGTAAAATTTTTGTCAAATCACTTGCAAATCACTGCACATTTGGAGGAAAATGAGTTGTTGTGGCGACTCTAAAAGAGAAAAGCGAAAGGAAAAAAATATTTTTATAACAAAATGTCCAAGCTATGTTGGTCTAATGTGACAGAAAAGTGAGCTGAATTTTAAATGCCCTTACATATCAAAACCTTTTCAGGTTAACTTTTTGTTGCTTCTTTGACCACAGGTTTCATAATATCACTATTATAATACAAATTACATCTTTTGATGTAAATCGAGTGGTTCTATTACACAAATTACCTTCAACCATGAAATTATTCTGTTATCCTTTTTTTTAAATATAATTTTTCATCATCTCAGCTCTAAATAAATAATCAATCAAATGTATTTATCTCAAAGGTTTTGACAATCCCAAAGTTGTATATTTATTTCAGTTTAATATGTAACAAGCCTTTTCCAGAGAGGCTTTTTCTGAAGCATTGTCCTTGGATAGGGCTTGTGATTTTCATACTGGCACTATAACATGTAGTAAGCATTTTTATCTTTGTGATGTTTTACAATTGCACACAGTAATAGGTTTCCAAGCCATAGGGTTCAGTGACATGTGGTAAATTTGATACGCATCCAAAAGGGGCTATTTGTTATTAAGTCAAATATAAAAATGCTCCTCCTTCTTAAATTATACATCAGTGTGTAATTTTGTTACTATTTTCTGTACAGGTTTCTTGTTTTGCCCTCTCCTTTTAATATTCTGACATTATCACTGTATTTTCAAACTGGAATCAAGTCTATTTCCATGCAAATACTAAGTAGCCAAAGAAGCCAGCCAGCAGATGGTCAGTTTTGGTCTTATTGAACTTTATGAAAAGTCACCTTGATGTTTATTTGCCTTTAGAGAAATATAAAATTGCTTCTTGTGGCACATGCAATAATCAGGGATTTGACAACACAATAATGTTTTAGTTTTTGACTTGCTTTTGAGGACTTGAGTAGAAAGACAGCTTGAGTGTATGGCTAATACTGTATGTGATAGCCATGGTGTCTGTAATTTAAGTTAATGGAGCATGACAAAGGGTAAAGTTGTAAAATCACTAACTGCAAAATTAATTACTGACACTCAACTACAAAGATGGTCTGTGAAATTTAATATGCACGAAGGTTAATTGCTTAAGTCAATGTTCCGGGAGCATCAACGCAAAGGCAAGCCAAATTGTGTGGATCATTTTTGTAAAGGTTAAGGAGGCAATTGGCACAGATGTTATGTTATGTTTTTTGTCAGATTACTACACATACAGATATTGTTTTCAGCGAATGGTGGCCAAACCTATATAATCCAATCAAGAGCTTGGGTATTGAAAGACCTTGCATAGAACTGTCATACAGTTTTAAGGATGCAAAATCAAACCCTGGTCTCTCCGTGTGTCTTAATTAAGAAAGTGTGGCTAGAACTTTGGAGCCATTCCTGGGGATCAAATCCGGCTCCTCCCACAGTTGGCAGTGATTCACATATTATTTGGATTTATGACTAAGTGGTCATGAGTGCAATACTGAACTTAAAGATTTTCATTTTTTTCTGACCGTTGAAAGAAAGATTTTGTACAATACACTGTTCATTCTTACATTGTTTAACTTTAACGTTTAATTTCATTTAAGTTGCTTATTATAGTTAAACATTTGTGGGTGAGTGGAGAAACTAACTATATTTTTGTCACAGTATCTGAGCAATATTGAGCTCTGACAGGAGCTCAGTTTCTGTTTGGATTGCGTTCTAGTCATGAGAAAAGTCTATAACATATAACTATACCTCTGCTGTTTTTTCACAACTTTGTGTGGTGTCCCAGACACTTGGCCACTGAACACTTGATAAATGTAGCAGGAACCCTTGTGTTCAAGCATGTATGCACAAGACTTGCCACTTTTGCTGCAGTGATGAATGGGTTGAAATTTTATTTCCATTTGCTCAGTAAGTCATTATTTTGTGCTTACCATACATTTTCATTCATTCTTTAATTTTGAGGTTACTTTCTGCTAATGTAGTTAATTGAAAGAAGTCACTGATACTGATATTTGTTCAGATTTTTTGAATAGTGAAAAGTAGACTACACCTCTGACCATGCTTAGTAATGCAACGTGTCTGTGTAATGTTTGTCAATATGGACTATGTAATATTTTAATCCAGCAATTAAACAACTGAAGTTCAATTTTTAAAGCCCTTACAAAAAGAAGCAGTCATAGGACAGAGTGGTACTGCAGTTCAAAGTAAGTCTTTGCTTCTGTATGTATATACTGTAAATGAAAGAGATGTATGAATTCTTCAAACATTTTTGTAAGCCTGGCCTGATTTTTGTCATCATGGCTTAGCTGCAGCTGTCAGCTGCTGCTGACACCTTTCTGATTTTGCCTCAATCCACTGTGAGCAGTGTTTGACGTTTAAGCGCTGCCCAGGCCTGAATTAGAATAAGCCATTCATGTTTGTACTGAAAGAAAAAAGCAGCTGAATTTGCTAAGCACAAAGAGTACAGTTGACAGTGTTATCAGCTGCTTTATTGTAATGTATAAGCAGTTTGGTACAACATCAAGAATAGAGCATGTCTTCAGGCTCATATTAGAGGTTGCATTCCCACATTCAGTTACTGGCTTTGATCTGCACTTTGCAAGGGATTGCCACTCTGAAATTCTTATCAAGACTCGAGTAACTTGGTACTGTGTAAAATTACGGATTATATTCTGCTGGCATCCACCCTTTTTCTTCAAAAAAGTGTTTGCTAGTTTGTAAGAGAAAAAACTTGCAGCTCTAAAGAAAAATATATAGTTTAAAAGTCTTAAACCTTACCGCATATTTTAAATGTCTCAGTGTCGTTCATCACTACTGGCCTGACTGTCACCAAAGGCTGAACATCAAGCTGTCAGACTGAAGAAGGCTGTACTCACGGCCGTCCACACACACACCTGTCTCCTGTCATTGAGCACTTTTGAAAAGTGTTACACTCATAATAAATGGCCTCCGTAAATGCTGCTGACAGAGGTACAACCTGCTCCCATAACTTTTGGCTCCCAATGGCAGATGCTTGCTGCCAGACAGAAGAGGAGCTGTTATCATTTGTCACATTTTTCAGTTGCTGCCACAGACCTGGATGGCGACCAGCTTGGCCTCTAGATCAAATGTCTCACAGAAGTCACTTTCTGCCTGCCAGCTATCATTTCTCAAATAACCCAAGAGACAAGTTTTCAACTTTGAACGCAATGTCATTTAATATCATTCTGGTGACATTTGGATTTTGTAATTTTATTTCAGAAATCCTTCACCTACGTTACGAAATCCTGAACAGTGGTGCAGGAGTTTCAGCCACTTCATTGGACAGTAAGTGGCCTTCTTTCCACATTTTCCACATTTTTTTTTTGGCCTTTGTGTCTAAATGGAAGCTCACGTGCTTTGTTTGGGATCTATCCATAAAATATAAAAGATGTTTGATTTTAACATCCTAATATCATTGTCATAATCATTGTCAAGTAGCTTGTATTTCTGAATTGACCTAACATCAGATATAGTAAACCAACTGCAGGGGTGCTTGTAAATATGGAGGCATGTGTAATATTTTACAGCCTGATTTTATCAACTCTCTGGCTTTTTTGTTAATGGAAGTCCATTTGTGTAAATCTGCCAGGGAGGAGCAAACTAATTCACCTGAGTTATCAGTTCAAGCAAAGGCACTAAAAACGTATTATTTCGTCTTCATGACAGAGACCTGTAATGGCTGCTCACAATATACTGCCTTAATATCTAACAGCAAAGGTGTGTAAGCCTAAACCATAATGAGAAAATAAAATTCAATTTCCCTGGAGGATTTGTTTGTATAGATCTAGGTGGGTGGTTAACATCTGTTGGAGCAGAGAAGTATAAGAATGAAATAACATGTAGCATTAATGGTCATTTGTTTCCTGATTGGTTAGACCAGAGATAACAGGCATATTTTTGTATGGCATAATTTTTGTTTTACTGAATGCTTAAGTTTTCTTTGGAGTAAACTTTAGATTTGGAGTTATGCAATCTGTGTTTATGTATTGATTGATCTAAATTAATCTCTAAACAAAGCCTTTCACAGCTCAATGTGAGGTAAACTGGGCAATGTTATCGAGGGCTGCAGACTGTTAGACCTGTGTGTCTGTGGAGCAGCCAGCTGAGGGTATTTGGAATAGTAAATCCATCTCCAGTGTCTGCAGTGAGACACTCAAAGAGATGACTTCTGTGACAAAGAGGCCTGCTGCTCATCATCCAGCAGCACAGCACTGCTATTAGCACCTACCTCTGCTTAATGTACTGGTGCTAATGAATTCTCAGAAATAACTTTCAGCCCAACAAACTGATAAGGAGACAGAAATTCAGTGTAGATTAGGAGGCAGAAATTAGAGTGGTGTTTTCTGCCTGCTGTTGTCATTATTGCAGTGATTTAGAACCGATTGAAAGCATTTAGCATTAGCTTTAGATTAAGCAGACAGTATAATGTTTTTTTTTATTTTTTTTATCACTGTTCAATAAGCCACCTTGATTTCCGGTCTTATTGGCCTCATTGGCACAGCCACTGCAAGCCTGTCATGTTAGTGAGTAAACTACTTATGTAAAAGTTGTATCAGAGAAGAGCAGGTTAGCAAAACAAAGTGGCATAACATGCTGGCAAACACTGCACCTCACAGATAGCACTTCCCACTGAGCTGCCACTGCTTGTTTGGACTTGGATAATGATTAGTGACCCTGTGAACAGGTCTTGCACTCGGATGCAGCTCTTGGTGGTGTGGGTCCTTTGGTAGAGAGATTCTGTCTTTGTAAAATGTTTAGGTATCATGGATTTCAGTAATGTGTAGAGTGACAATAAGGGTAGGAGTAAACTGTGAATTTCTGCATTGGTTAGGTGTTTGATTAAGGATTTTGAGGCCCGTCCTTCAGTGACCCACCTTTTGGAGCACCCCTTTATTAAACAGGCCCATGGCAAAGAAGTGTCTCTCCGACAGCAGCTGGCAGTTCTTATTCAGGAACAGCAGGAGATGGGCTGCAAAACCAGAACCAAGTAAGTTTTCTTATTTTTCATTTTGGAACGACTGCTTAAAGAAGCTGCTTGTTCATCTGTTGCAATCTTTGTATCAGGTCTGGTCCATTTTAAACATCAGATGTGCAGTGGTGTTCTTTTCTCCAGCAGGGGGCAGGGTCTTACCTTTTTCCTCAGAAACCACCATGAGCTTAAGAAAGAGACAGAATACAGAGTTATTAAACATAAGTTACAAGTGTTTCTAATGCATTACTAGTGCTGAGTTGCCGTAGAATAATAAATGCAATCAGGACCAAAGCCTGTACAGTCAGAATTCCCATAGAGGTTTGAAATCCTCAAACATTTTTAAGTTGAAATTTAAGGCTTGAAACATGCTTAAATTTGAAACACTGTGCTTGAAATGGTGACACGCAAAATCCTTAACATTTACTTACATAGATATTTAGGACTAAACTTGGTGTATGAATCCAAAACAGCATTTTGATGCAAGAGGAGAGATATTTTGAAAGGCAAAGAATAAATGTCCATTATATAGAAGACTAATATTTTTGTTGTAGTGTTACAGATATTGCAGTGTGCTGTGTTATGCAGCTTCATTACTTAGTATTTACTTGAATTTTTTGGTTTGGCTTTAAGTTATGGTATAAAGTCATTATAAGGTTCAAACATTATAATTCATCACAACTAAAAGAAACTGAAAAGCTTCTATGCTGCCCTCTAAAAGTGTAGTAGGAGGTTTGCCAGCAGAGAAATATTTTTAATGAGCCAATAGGTAGAGAGGAACAAATATTAAGTCAAATATTTGTGAGTTGTAAATGTGGCAGCATTAACTTGACCCAGACACTCTCAGTGGGGAGTGCCATCATTGAAAGCCTCCTGTTATTTACCAGAGAAATTCTGACTTTGGCATTGCTTAATCTTTGTTATAAAGGAGTTCGCTGAACCTGCCCTTGACGAAGGCTCTTGATGTTGTGCCAGCTCTGTTTACTCCCGAGAGTGTGCAGAGTGTGGTGCTGAGCCTGATCCCGAATTCCTGTCCACGGTGAAAGTGGATAATGGGATTAGGAGCTTGTAGGGTGAGAACTGGGCACGCCTGCTTTAGTCTCCCATGCCACAGATCTGTACACAATAACTCAAGATAAGAATAAAGACATAGCAAACTTAAAAGTGGCTGCCGTAGGTGCAATATTGCAGTTTACTTCAAACGAGCCGAGAGGTAGAGGCGTGAGGTCTCAACGCTTCTCAAAAGGGACGCAATGATGAGTATTCACTTTATAGGCATTGTGTATTAAACAGCATGTTTCTAAATACTCTTGTATTTACACTATGTTCACAAAATGTTTGCAAAGCAAAAGAAAGAAATAATAATAATAGCTAACCTAAATATAATGTTTCTTGTCCATAGGGATGAAAAAAGTCTAGATGAAATCAACATTTGTTATTGCATTTTTGAGAATTGTTATAATGAGATGTGATAATTGCAGGGAGATAAGTTTTGCTCTCTATTTAGGGTCGCCCTATCTGATTGTCCATAAACATGTAAAGAATAAATTCTTCACACATGAAATAACTTTACCATTACCACAGTTAAAATGTTTCAGTATGTATATTGCACATGTTGATATCTCAAGGCAGTAAATATTTTATATTTTGTGGTGCCCTGGGGTTGTTTTTGAATGTAGTTTGTTTTTTGTACTCTTTTATTTACAGTCAACAAATCAATACACTCTAAAGTCCAAAGTGTGTTACTCTTTTATTCAGTACTTTTCAGATTTGCTTTGCTGCAGGACTAAATCTCAAGTTATAAAGCTTGCTATACACATTTTAAAGCAATTTATAGATTTTGCACATTTGTACAAAGGAGTTAACCTGAGATTAGAAAAATATATACTATAAAAACATTACATCAGGTGGTGCCTTTTTGTCATTTTTGGAGGACACTGAGACAATCAGAGAAAACAAGATTAGCAAAAAAATGTATAGCTAAGTGTATGTCCATCAACAAAATATAAAGGACTTTAAATTGTCTTTAATGCTAATACTACAGATGTTTATTGGCGTCAGAAAATAGGCCTAAACCCACATAGAGCCCTCTTTAGATTTCACACACTTGCGGTGTCCCCTGAGAGTTTCTCAGCGGCTTGGAGGCAGCTGTCTGAGTGCTGACCTCTGCCCACTGGGGCTCATTGGAGAGTGATAGGTCAAAATGCAGATGAAGTGGAATCATGGCTTCTAATACTGGCTGATGTGTCCCCTGAGGAGGCCTTTAAAGCTTCTCACAAACCCTGAAAGTAGCTGGTTTTATATCCACTGTTAAGCTAGCATTTCTCATTAGGTGGATACTTTATAGCTTTCTGAGACCTTATCATGTCATACAGGCATGAAAGGATCAGTACTCGTAAAACGCTCATGATTGAGAGCTGTCCAGATGATGATCTGGTAAACCTGGAGTTCCTTGATGAGGTAAGGTGTAGAATGTATTTTATTCCCTACAAATGTTATTTCTTTGTTATGGGATTCTCTGGTCTGGGTTATGGCTTAATCTTTGTATAACTCTACTGCTTGCAATATCATCTTTTCTGCAGGAAACAATAATAAACCATCTGCAGAAGAGGTATGAGGAGTTACAGGTATACACGTACGTCGGAGATATTCTCATCGCTCTCAATCCTTTTCAGAACCTTAGCATCTACTCTCCACGGGTTGGCAAAAAGTTGGCAAAGTTGAAGCAAAAATTAAAGCCTTCTGACCAACAAATTCAAAACCATTGTTTTCCTATCGCTTTTCAGTTCTCTAAACTATATCATGGTGTAAAGCGGGCGGACAACCCTCCACATATTTTTGCCACTGCTGATGCTGCATACCAAGGCATGGTGACTTTTTGCAAAGATCAGGTACATTAAGAGATAAATAAACCTGGGGGATAAATAAACCTTTTAAAACTTTTAAAAAGACCAATACCTTGTGGTTATGTATCGGAGTTTTTATTTTTCTAACCTTTCATATGACTTTTTCTGTGTAGTGTATTATTATCAGTGGAGAGAGTGGTGCTGGCAAAACAGAGAGTGCTCATTTGATTGTTCAGCATCTCACCTTTTTGGGAAAGGTAGCTGTGATTATGTTGTCATTGTAACATGCCTAACTTTGAATGCTATAATCTCAGCTGATGTGCAACTCAATTGCTCTGATATATTTAATTATTTCCAGGCAAACAATCGGTCGCTTCGTGAGAAGATCTTGCAGGTAAATCCACTTGTAGAGGCCTTTGGAAATGCCTGCACAGCCATCAATGACAACTCCAGCCGCTTTGGAAAGTACCTGGAGATGAAGTTTACTCCCACAGGAGCAGTCATTGGGGCCAAGATATCTGAGTACCTATTGGAGAAATCCAGAGTCATAAAACAGGCTACGTATGTGCTGCTTTACTTTGTTTTTGTGGAGATCTTTTTGTTTTATTGTTTATAAATGGTGTTTTCTCTCAGGGGAGAGAAGAACTTTCACATATTTTATTACATTTACGCTGGGCTTTACCACCAGGATAAACTCAAGACCTACAGGCTCCCTGACAGGACACCTCCAAGGTTCTGTAACACTGACAAAGGTCCTGTCATAGCACCATCAAGTTATTCTTTATTTGTATTTATCTTTTGTATCCTGTTTTTTATCCTGCAGGTACATTGACTGCCAGCACTGCAAATTAATACAAGACATTGTCACTAGCAAAATGTATACTGAACAATTTGATGCAATTCAAGAGTGTTTCCGAAACATTGGCTTCACTGAAGAGGTAAATTGTCCCCCAAAAAATTATATTTTATTACTCAATATTTTGTTAATTATGAATCCCACTGCGGGCTCCCTCCCCATATTTGTACTCTCACTGATTACTAGCCTAGTTCTTCTGAATTAATGTCTTGGCTTTAGAGTCTGATTGAGTTATTTCCTTTCTCTTGCAGGAGGTGAACTCTGTTTACAAAATTCTCTCTGCCATTTTGAACACTGGCAATATTGAGTTTGCTTCTATCACATCCCAACACCAGACGGACAAGAGTGAAGTGCCTAACTCTGAGGCCTTAGAAAATGGTAATTGGACATTTGAGTTATTTTCAGCTAGAGAATTTTTTTGCTTTCAGTTCACAAATTTCATAGGTGCTAGAAATACTTTGCTTAAAAAAACTTTAAAGAGTGCTTAAACTAGGTGAATAATAATGATTTATCTTTTTATGTAAATTACCAAAGTGCACGATGCTGGAAAGGACTGAAAATGGGGATTTACATTTGTCACTGAACATGTATGAGGCCTGTGTGTAAGTGTGCTGAACTTTCTTCTCGTTCAGCTGCATCTCTCCTCAGCATTGGGCCAGAGGAGCTGCAGGAGGCTCTCACATCACAGTGTGTGGTGACCCGGGGCGAGACCATCATCCGCACCAACACCGTGGACAAGGCTGCTGACGTGCGGGACGCTATGTCAAAGGCCCTGTACGATCGCCTGTTCAGCTGGATAGTGAACCGCATCAACTCCCTGCTGCAGCCCGACATGAATATCTGGTGAGTGGGGGCCAGAGGTGAACATCTGTGCAGACATCCTCCGTTACATTTTCTTCTGTCATTGTGTTGGGCAAGTGTCCAGTTTCTACTCATGACCTTTACAGAAGTCGGTAGAGGTAGATACAAACGTGCTGAGGAGAATATCAATGGCAATGCAATAGACAAGCAAAAGGAGAGCAAAAAAGTTTTAATAAATTTTTGATACAGAGTTGCGTGCTGAGAAAATAATGTTGAGATGATTAAAAGACTTCAGAGAGACTGCAAAGAGGCTGTTCATTGATCCAAAAGAATTCCTTCATAAAAATGAGCATCGACTGTCAAGGAGTTGACGCTTAGAGATGTACAAAAGCCAGAGTTCCTGTCCGCTTTCCTGTCATCTTTGTGCTTTCCTTATTGCCATTAACAACGTGGTAGCTCAGGCTAAGGGTGACCTCTACAGGAAGAGATGATTGACCATGAAAAGTAGCCTTAAATGTTGAATATGAATTGCAGAAACACCCTGCTTTTTACAGAAATGTAGTCTTTGTACTTTATTGAAAATGACTTGAGGTTAAATCAATAAACGCCAGAAATAAATCCATTTGACAGTCTTGGGCTATCAAAAATGTATGTTTTTTTATTTTTTTTTAATTAAACAAAGCTGTCCAGACCAGCCTCTGTATGTGGGTTGAACTCCAATTATCATTAAAATTTTATCAATTAATGTGACTGCTGGGGATTTGAATAGAAGAATAAGTTTGTTTGTCCCCTTTTTCTCCTTTGAAGTGCTGCTGAGAGTGGCATGAATGTGGGAATCCTGGACATCTTTGGATTTGAAAACTTCAAGAAGAACTCTTTTGAACAATTATGCATTAATATTGCAAATGAGCAAATCCAGTTCTACTTCAACCAGCATATATTTGCCCTGGAACAGGTGAGATTCACATAAAACATCAGGAGGACAATACCAGTCTTACATAAATGATCCATTCCCTAAAGGCATTTAAAATTTTTAGATTTTAAAATGACATGTTTTGAATAATATGTCATTTTCACTGCTCATCTGTAAATCAAGTAAAACTAAAATAAATGCAGGTTTATTTTTATTTTGGTGCAGGTGTAGATCAACATTTGTATTTTTTCCCTTATAATACACTATAAAAAAGCCTGTACTAATTTTAAAAATGTATGTACTGTATGTTCATCTGTAAGGTTGAAAAAAGATTGACATCTACATTTTAAACATGTTGTTTTTCTTTACACATGTATTTATAGCTGGCTGTTTTGCTTTTATGCTCCACAAGAAGACTAATGAAGAAAGATTAATGAAGTTGTTTACTCTAAAGTGCAAGAAGTCTTTATTTTCCCTGACAGAAATGAATTGGCATTAATCAGAAACCTTTTAGTCTTTCTTCCTTTATGCTTGTGTTAACTTCAAAAGGAAAATGATGGTGAGAATAATATTAAAATATATTGTACCTCTTTACACATTATTTTAAGGTTAAATAGATAGATACTGCATAGATGAACAGCAGTAATTCAAACAAAACTCTTTTTTTTTCCCTTTTTACAGAGGCCACAAATTTTTTTTTTTTTATTTTGCTGTCAGATGTCACTTGACTGGACTGTGATTTCTTTTTTGCATTTTAGCCAGACACTGATTATTCATAGTTAATGACTTAAACATTAGCATGGTTTACATCCATTGGTTTAACTTTATTAGTAAAATATATATTTAAAACGACATTTTGATCTGAAATTAAACAGATGCAATAATATGATATGACTCTGGGTTATTTACTAATTAAAATGAATTATGAATAAGAAAGTGCATCTATTTGTTAGTTGTTTTATGCATTCAGTAAAAGAATCCATTATGCGGTAAACTTCAGCCGCACACACACAGCTGTTTGGCTTTGTTGATGAGAAACTCTCTCCCCACACACACACACAAATCATATTTATCCCGGTTTGCTTAATTGGGTCATTTAGAGAAATCATTAACAGGATTGTTCTACATTCACTGGCTGTAATTAGATGGAGTACCAGAGCGAGGGAGTTGATGCCAGTCTGGTTGAGTATGAAGACAACAGGCCCATCCTCGACATGTTTCTGCAGAAGCCCATGGGTCTCTTGTCCCTGCTGGATGAGGAAAGCCGCTTCCCTAAGGCCACAGACCAGACCCTAGTGGGTAAGTCCAAACCACCAGCAATAGGAGTTTAAATGAATTTTCTTTTTGGTTATCTTGTTGGCGCCTTCATTTCTCAAAATGCCTGTACCGTTTGTAAGTTGGTAAAAGTTAACACATATTTTTTAACATTCTTTACCTTCATCAAGAAGGTTATGTTTTCACCTGCGTTGGTTTGTTAGTTTATTGGTCTAATCAATTCTGTACAGTTGCGAGACATGGATATTAACTCCAGCCTGCACAGATCTGTAAAGGAACAAATTAATTGTTTTATTGGAGTCTTTACCATTTTGATATATAAGGGTTTTGTGATTTGATGATTAGAGCCTTTACCCCTGAACTCAAAGATCCCCACTCCTATTGCGGTGTTGAGTACTTTGTAAATTCTCAATATAGAATACCTGACATTGTTTTACTTTTTCTTTTTTTTTTTTTAAATAACTAATTTCATATCTATCACCCAAAAGCATTCTATATCTATATATAACTAAATATAATACTTATTACTACTTGTTTTTAAACATCCTCCTTTTTTGTTTTTTTTAAGATGTCATCTTTCCATTGCAAAATATATCTTAACCTCACTAAATATGATTTTTACACTTATGCAATAGGGGCATTACCTCCAACACTTGGACACCATATTTGCCTTTCTAACCAGTATCAAGAGGAATAGAACAGTCTTTTTTTGTGATTTCTGAAAGCATCCAGAATAAGTCTTAATCAGTGAAGCAATGGACTGGGAACGTGTGCCTTTTGATGGTCACGTTAGAGTCACAAGTAGCCTTCACCATAATTGTTATTCTTCACAGATAAATTTGAAGACAATCTGCGATGCAAATACTTTTGGATCCCTAAGCGGGTGGAGCTTTGCTTTGGAATCCAGCATTATGCAGGAAAGGTATCAGTACACAATCTGCAATCTTCAAAAAGCTATGTATTTTCCTAAAAATTATTGGTGCTGTTTCAATTAAATGTTTCTGGGAACTGAGCATAGAATATCACATTGACCGAAAAGTGTGGAACAAAACTAATAAAACCTGGTCACGTTTCTCATTGTAAAATGAATACTGCAATGGTTAAGTGACAGTACCTTTTTTTGTGGAATGCACCTTGTATATTACATAAATCAAGTTTGGTTCTTGGCCAAACAGAACCATAAAAGTTATATTTTGGTTCATCCACACTTCTTACTGACTAAAAGTAGTACCATACCGACCCTAACCCTTTGTTTACTGTATGTTTGAACTCAATGTCTATGTATCATTATTTCTGGAGATGTTACATTGAGACATTGAATTTTGGAGACTGAAAGCTGAATGTAAGATAGGGCATCAAGGCAATCGAATGAAATATCTGTTGTGATTGAATTAATTTAAGGTAAAAATGCCTTTATTCCTTATAGTATTCTATAGTAGTCTACTAAATGCTTTGCTAATTATTATGAGTTTCTTATCGTGTTATGTTTATGTCTGATTTTCCTTAACAGGTAATGTACAGTGTAAATGGATTTTTGGAGAAGAACAGGGACACACTTCCGGCCGACATTGTTGTGGTGTTGAGGACTTCAGAGAACAAACTTCTGCAGCAGCTGTTTTCCAGCCCCTTAACAAAAACAGGTACTATTTAAACTAAAGAGAGTTTAAGAGACTGGGGCCATATCTCTATAACAGGGGTTATTGTGCTTCTGCTCACCACAATGGGAATGGAAATGAGAACTTTTCTTTGAGACAAACTATTGTTAACCATGCAGGGTTGTGTGTGTATTACTCATTGAATAGTGTCTCCAATAAATGTTCAGGTAAGTGGGTTTCTCAAAGCTGGCTCTCCCAGGCATCCATGGCCCCCCTCATTTGAAGCCTCTGCGGCGCTTGGATAAGTCTGCAGTCTCCATTATCTCTTGAGAGGCTCAGCTCTCTGCACAGCACTCTGTTTTTATTTTCACTAAGCTGTCCCTCTTGGTTTCCCACTGCTGAATGCTATCTGCAGATTGTGGGTGCAGTAGGATATTTTTATGATAAGGTTTCTAAATACCCCGGGGATGAAGAAACTGTATTTAGAGAACACAAAAGCAACCTCTTTTCTGTTGGTTCAATGAATGTAGTAATATGCACATCATTAGCTGCGGCTGAGGCCTCGTGGTCACTCGACTTAGCAGAAATGCTAATATAGGTGGTAAATTGTCAGATTCCCACTTCCTACTTCAGTTGAGCTAAGCCACACTTTGTGAGTCTGTTCCTATTTGTGGACCTCCTTGTGGCAATAAAGTAACATACCCCCCCACCCCCACCCCCCGAACTGCCACCTTATCGTGGTGGAGGGGTTTGAGTGCCTGAATGATCCTAGGAGCTATGTTGTTGGGGGTTTAATGGCCCTGGTAGGGTCTCACATGGCAAACAGATGATGGGCCAGACTAAGAGCAGTTCAGAAGCCTTTTATGATGAGTCAAATATAAAGGCTTGTTATGCCGCCCGGTATGGCGCAGCATGGCCCCACCCTGGAGCCCCACCCTGGAGCCCTACCCTGGATCCAGGCCTGGGGTTGGATGCTTGGTGGTTGGGTCTCTCCCCATGGGGCCCGGCCGGACCCAGCCCTAAGGGATGACATGGGGCCATCCTTCTGTGGACTCACTACCTTCGGTGCAAGGTGGATTGGGCAATGGTCGAAGCCGGGGGCCTCGACGACCTGATCTCTAGACACTGAAACTGGCTCTGAGGACATGGAATGTCACCTCGCTGGTGAAGAAGGAGCCTGAGCTTGTGCGGGAGGTTGAACATTACCGTCTAGTGATAGATGGGCTCACCTCCATGCACAGCTTGGACTCTTAAACCCAACTCCTTGAGATGGGCTGGATTTTCTTCTACTCTGGAGTTGCTCACGGTGAGAGGTGGTGGCCTGGTGTGAGTGTGGAATTTTCTCCAGTGAATGAGAGGGTCGCGTCCCTGCGCCTTTGGGTTGGCTCACAAGTCTCTCACTGTTGCCTCGGCTTACAGACTGAACAGCAGTGCAAAGCACCCGGCTTTGTCTGTCATTCTACTGGGGCACTTTAATGCTCACGTGGACAAAGACAATGATACCTGGAGGGTAGGGTGAAAGATCAGGGAGGAAGGGCCTCCCTGATCTGAACCTGAGTGGTTTTCTGTTATTGGATTTTTTTTTTGGCCATAACAAACACCATATTCAAGCACAAGGGTGTCCATTGTGTCCATTGAGCTGTCAACTGATCACCACCCGGTGGTAAGTTGGATCCAATGGCGGAGGAGGAAGCCGGACAGACTCAGCAGGCCCAAATGTGTTGTGAGGGTCTGTTGGAAACGTCCGCTGGTCTTCAAATCTCGCATCCGGGAGCGCTTCAACCAGATCCTGAGGGAGGTTAACATTGAGTCCGAGTGGACCTTGTTCTCGGCCTCTATTGTCGATGCAGCCATTCAGAGCTGCAGCCATAAGGTCTCTGGTGCCTGTCGTGGCGGCAACCCCCGAACCCAGTGGTGGACACCGGAAGTAAGGGAAGCCGTCAGGCTGAACAAGTAGTCCTATCGAGCCTTGCTGGCTTGTGGGACTGCTGAGGCAGCCAATGGGAACTAGCAGGCCAAGTGTGTTGTGGTCCAGGCATGTTGCAGCCCAGGCAGTTGCGGAGGCAACAACTCCAGTCTGGGAGGAGTTTGGGGAGGCCATGGAGGAGGACTATTTGTCGGCCTCAAAGAGGTTCGGGCAAACCAACCACCACCTCAGGAGGGGGAAGCACTGCTTCACCAACACTGTTTACAGTGGAGAAGGGGAGGTGGGGAGATGTTGACCTTGACTGGGGCTGTTGTTGGTTGGTGGAAGGAATACTTTGAGGATTGCCTCAATCCCACCGACAGGCCTTCCACTGAGGAAGCGGAGGCTGGGGACTCAGAGGTGGACTCGACCATCACCCAAGCCGAAGTCACTGAGGTGTTCAAAAAACTCCTTGGTGGCAAGGCACCGAAGGTAGATGAGATCCGCCCTGAGTACCTCAAGTTGCTGGATGTTGTGTAGCGCTCTTGGTTGACACATCTCTGCAACATCGCGTGGCGGTCAGGGACAATGCCTCTTGACTGGCAGACAGGGTGGTGGTCCCTCTTTTCAAGAAGGGGGACCGAAGGGTAGGGATGGGTCCCGAGACCCGGTATTATAGCGGTGCCGGTGCCACATTATGATGGTCCACATGGACGAATAAGCTTCTGCTTTAACGGTGCTCTTAACAGTACCAAGTAGTTGCGGTGAATGCCATGCCATCAAATACGTGTGTAAAATCTTTTCGCTCCTCTTATAAACAATGAGACATTGCGTCTCACTCAGCTCAGCTGCTGTCTGTGTGAGGGGAGCAGCGCTGGCGGGGCGGCGAAAATTCACAGAGAGGAAAAAGTGTGCCTCAACTTCACCAAAGTAGACGCCGACACTGCGCGTGGACACAGCTAGGACAAGCGTCGCATGACAGCGCAACAAGTAGCAAATGCTAGCAGCCCACAAGTGGAGTAAGTTACCATAAGAACCAACTAAACCTAGTGTTTACCTATGAGTGCACTTGTGAATTTCCCTGAGACGCAGTTGTGGCCACAAACAGCTTTTGCATTTATTTATATAAAAATAGGCTACTTCTTTTTCTTAAATTATACTAATTTTGTATTTTTATTTAGATTTGCATTAATAATATTTTTGATACAATTTTACAAACATAAACTAGCCTATATTGTGAATGAAAAATGCCACAAAAGGTTAAAAAACAAGTAACAACGAGTAATTTATTAGATTTTTGCTCAAAAAGTATCGATAAGAGCACCATTAAAAGACCGGATCAATAAGCAGTAACAATAAGAGTAGTAGTATCGGTGAAATCTTAAAGATATCCATCCTTACTGGAGGGTGTGTATTAACTACAGGGGGATCACACTTCTCAGTCTCCTCGGTAAAGTCTATTCCAGGGTGCTGGAGAGGAGAATTCAGCCGATAGCAAAACCTCGCATTCAGGAGGAACAATGTGGTTTTTGTACCGGTCATGGAATAGTGGACCTGCTCTACACCCTCTATGGGTGCTCAAGGGTTCATGGGAGTTCCCCCAACCGGTCCACATGTGCTTTGTGGACCTGAAGAAGGTGTTCGACTGTGTCCCTTCTAGCCTCCTTTGGGGGTGCTCTGGGAGTATGGGGTCCAAGGCCCTCTGCTAAGGACTCCCCAGTCCCTGTGCGACCGGAGCAGGAGCTTGGGCCACATTACCAGCCATAAGTCGGACCTGTTCCCAGTGCATGTTGGACTCCAGCAGGGCTGCCCTTTGTCACTGGTTCTGTTAAAAAAAATGTATGGACAGAATTTTTAGGTGCTGCCAAGGGCTGGAGGGTGCCCGGTGTGGAAACCACAGGATTTCTTTGCTTTTTGCAGATAATGTTGTCCTGTTGGCTTCATCAAACCAGGACCTTCAGCATGTACTGGGGCAGTTTGCAGCTGAGTGTGAAGCGGCTGGGATGAGAATCAGCACCTCCAAGTCCGAGGCTATTGTTCTCAACTGAAAAAGGGTGGCTTGCCCACTTTAGGTCAGAGGAGAGTTTCTGCCTCAAGTGGAGGAGTTTAAGTATCTCGGGGTCTTGTTCACGAGTGAGGGAAGGATGGAGCGTGAGATTGACAGACGGATCGGTGCAGTGTTTGTTGTAATGCGGTCGATGTACCAGTCTGTTGTGGTAAAGAAAGAGCTGAGCCGAAAGGCAAAGCTCCTGATTTACTGGTCAGTCTACATTCCTATTCTCACCTATGTTCATGAGCTTTGAGCCACGACCGAAAGTACAGGATCCTGGATACAAGCAGTTGAAATGAGTTTCCTCCTTAGAGATAGGGTGAGGAGCTTAGTTACCCGGGAGGAGCTCAGACTAGAGCCGCTGCTCCTCGAGAGGAGCCAGCTGAGGTGGCTCAGGCTTCTGTTCTGGATGCGTCCTGAACGCCTTCATGGGGAGGTGTTCCGGGCATGTCCCACCGGGAGGAGGCTCCGGGGAAGACCTAGGACACGCTGGAGGGACTGTGGGATTGCTTTGGATTCCTCCAGGGGAGCTGGAGGAAGTGTCCAGGAGAGGAAGGTCTGGGCGTCCCTGCTCAGACTGCTGCCCCCCTGACCTGGCTCCAGATAAGAGGAAGAAGATGGATGTATGGAGACACCTTAGCAATGTCCTCATCTGAAACCAGCCAGTAGTACATAAATTATACATTGCTGTAGAAAATTTGTGATACTTAATATGATAAAAGATCTAGATTTAGGTTCTGAGCCTAAATGGGTACACAAAACTAGAAAATTAAAGGACCTAACTCTGGACCATTTACTAGGGAAAATTCAGGGTCACCAGTTCACCAAACACATCCATGTCTTTAAATGGTGAGAGTACCCTGAGAACCTGTGGTAACACACGGAAGACATGCAGACTTCACACAGAGATTGTGAGAGACAGGAGCGCTAAGAACTCTGCCACCATATTGTATTTTTCTTCCGTAATTACTTTTTGACACGCATTTTATGTTCTAAATGAACTTTTGATTCCAAAACTTTCAGAATTCGAGCTGTATTAAGGTATACAAATCAAACGGTTATCCAGACGCAGTATGTCTGCCATACAGTTAGAGGTCCAATTTTCTTATTTCCTTGGTTCAGACTGGAGATGATCTAATGAGATAAAACATATGAAGCAATAGCTTATATTCTCAAAAAGATAGGAAATGAGAGAGAGCCATTTTAAGTGGTTTTGTATAGCAGAGGAAAATTATAAATCTGCTCCTTTAGGGAGTGGTTCATTTACATTTTACTGTACATTATCAGAATAGTGTTATCTATGAAATTACCATTATCTGAGGTACTTTATAGAAAACTGTTACCAGTGTGTCACTCAGTGTGTCACCACTAGGGGACATGCCTGTATTGACCAGGGCAATAGTAATCTGAATTTGAATATTCTCTATTATACGTTTTGCCATAACAGAAAAGAAAATTTGGTATGTCTCAACATAAAAACAGACAGTTGAAGGCAGTAAAAATAACATATAATACAGCAGAAAAGGAGAAAGTAAAAAGCTGCTGGTGAATAGTGCGACCACTTGAGCCTTGAGGATGTGGGTCCTTGAGGGTTGGACATGTGGTGGTGTTTTGTCAGAGGAAATGAGATGTATTTGCATGGACAAATTCCTCAGAGCCAGGGCCTTTCCCGCATCAGGGGGATCACAGTGTTTGAATTGGCTGCGGCCTGTGCAGACCACAGTATGAGTGTGTGTGTGTGTGTGTGTGTGTGTGTGTGTGTGTGTGTGTGTGTGTGTGTGTGTGTGACTGTGTGTGCGTGTAGCCCCAGGGATGACTGCTCCTTTGTCACAACATGATGTGAACTCAGTTATCCACATTCACAAACACACTGTGTGAGGGCATGTTTTCAGCACTATAGCACTGTAGCTTTACTGGACATTATATATCTATTATATGTTTGGGGCAGGGTACAATCCGGACAGTTACCAGTTAAATGCTTGACACAGCCCTGTGAGTTTTAGAGTGCTAACCCACCAGCCCCATTCTAAAGTGATTTATTATGATACGCTGGTTTATTTTTATTTTTATTTTTAGATATTTTTTATATCTTTTTTGGCTTTATTGTATAGTGCAGTTGAGAAGTGACAGGAAATCATTGGGAGAGAAGGACAAGGAAGAGACAATTAGCCAAGAATTGGAGACTCAAACCCACAAGGCCGGGGTAGGCTCTATTTGCCTTGTATATGCGCTGCAGCTCTACCAACTGAGCTATACCGCACAGTACATTGGTTCCTTTTTGAGATACTGTTCTTATCCTGTCTGCTGCATGTGAATACTCCTGTAGAAATGACAGGTTTCCATCAGAAGTATGGCACATTTGTTTTGTTCTCTCCAGAACAAGGCTGTCACAATTTTTTTGGGCCAATACAACAATCCCGCTCTAGACTTCCACACACTTGACACCCAAGTATCACTTAGTTGAGTTTCTTCTCTAATTATGGTATTGGGGAAGGTTTGAGTCAGCAGTGCGATTTCCACAGCCCTGCATATCAATAGTCAGAATCAGACTCTGTAGTCACATGGTACAACATCCTTTGATAAATGCAACACAGTGTTGTGTCACTAAAAGCCAATTACACCATGCTTTTTATGATTGATCTGCTCTGACAGTAGAGGATGGCATTTAAATCAACAGCCCCTGGAGCCATCTCTAGGCATAAACGGTGGTGCTTGCAGAGGGTGGGGGGTTATGGTCGCTTTAATCTCATTTGCCTGGTTGCTGAGTTGAGTTTCTAGATCACATGTTTTCAAAAAGAGAGCGTGAGATATCCAGCAAGCTGCTGCTCACTCAGCTCGAGAAGACTGCTCTCGCTTGCCCTGTCTTACAACTTTGAGTGTCCCCTGTGTCGACAGCTCGATCCTCAGCTTCTGAAGTACAAGGCGCACACTGGCACTCATAAAAGCATGTAGGGAGGTGTCATATTGAACCAAGGATTGCTTTTTAATCCCGAGCACATTGACTATTCTTGTCAATAGAAGCCCAATACAACTGCCAGCTTGAGCTTTTTTTCTGCAGGATACTTGCTGGGCTTAATTTTCAAAGTGAACGCACAGATGCCAAGGAGGCTTTTTTTCTCTTTGTCCCCCCTGCCCCTTTTTTCCCCAAAGCACTCTCTCTGTGTCAGTAGTGGAAGTCCATGCCAAGAGCAACATGCATGAAGCAAAAACGATCAGTAGGATGCCCTCCACCTCCTGTTTCCAAAACTAAATGACCTTATGAGAAATAAACCTCACCTGTTCTTGTTTTTGCTGTTTATCATCTTTAGTGTTTAATATGAATAGCTTTTGAATAGGTTTACCATTTTCAACATTTGCTATACACATATCACAAAAAGTGGGCTGAAAATGTCTGATAGTTATAGCTTTGTATTTAATATTTTTTGATAATCAAATGAATCTAATTAAACCTGACAAATTGTGCATTGTAAATATCTTTTACATTTTAACTTTACTTTCTGATATCATACAGTCATCATAGTTTGCTAAAGTGTTGGGATCTTTCATTTAATTTATCTCACCCAATTGCGATCATTCATTAAGATAACCTGTTTCTTAATAACAAATGATCCTATCTTTAGAAGTTAAATATATACACTGTGGCTTTGCAGACCATCATTCATAGTTATCTAGTTAAAATGTTCAATTCACTGATACTGGTTTGAGGACCTATGTGGCCCCTCATTCAGTCTACACTGAAAAAATTCTCTTTTTCTTGCTCGCCCTCTGTTTGAATAATTATTATCCACATCATTAGACAAGGCCGCTTCTGTATCTAAATTAGACAGCCCTCTTTCAGGCTGGACATCACAGGTGTTCCCTTGGTTTTACATCTCAGGAGGCAGAAATCTTTGAGGATACTGGCTATTAACCCAGGCTCTAATCATCTCGTCAGGAGGGGATATGAAGCCTGCTAAAAGAATGAATTAATACAGCCCACCGAGGAATACACGCGGCAAACCGTGAGTGTCCATTTGTGAGGCTTAGGTACAACTGTCACAATTTCTCTCATCATGGCGCAGCCCCTTCATCTCGCCTTGATGGTGTCATGGAAGTGAGAGGCGTGAAAGCACAGTGACACTCCACGAGCCCGTTCCACTCGCAGGCGCTAATTCATCATGACAAATGTGCTCAGATGATCTGGCCCAGCAGCACTAATGGGGAGAGGAGAGAGTGCACTTCATTTGCACAAGACCCACTCCAATTAATCCATCCAGCTTTACTCTGGGCTAATTGGAGCCGGGCCCTCCCTGCCTGTGTGCTCCTAATGTACCCGACACAGTTTAGCAGCTCCTGTTCCCAAAGATCACACTTCTGTGTGCGCTTTTTGTGTAGATGGTGCCGCAGGGGCACTGGAGGTTGTAAAATCTGTCTTCCTGATGCCATTCACAAGACCCTCTCACAAACGTGTTCATAATGAGCAGTTAGATGCTAACATTGCCATGTTAAGCCTGTTAACATCTCCTTTTAGTTTTTGCCTTGTTTCTTAAAGTAGTGGTGGGTTTCCTAACTAAACATGTTATCTGTTAAATATGATAATTTATATTCATTTGCCAAATGCAAAATGTATTTATGGCAAAAGAGCAAAAAACAAATTAATATTTAGATAAGTGTCTGATGAGTGGCAACAGAGGAGGCTTTAAGGACTGAATTCTTGAAGACTGAATGTCACATCATATGTTTTGGCTAGCTTTGACTGCATCATTGCACAATATATTGACAGCAGCAGTGTGTGTCTTCATAAATGTACAGTATCTCATGGAATGTTATGTTACCAAACATTTGGCCCAGTCAAGACACTCCACACCCTTTATAGAGTGATCACACTCCATATGCTTTATAGAATGATCTAAAATGAGAAAATGGTCTGGGTCTTTTCATAAACTAATTTGGATCTCTACAGCTTTTGTATCAGTCGAATGCATGTTTGGTAGTTTAAACACGAAGACCCGATACACTCAAGTGTTGTTGTCAGACCTTTTCCTTAACAACTTGCTCAAATGTTGAAGTGTGTTCGCAAAGAGCCAACTTATTAACATATTTGCATTTTGGAATTTGCCTGTGTGCAGTTGAAAATCTAGAACAATTGTTCACCTGTCACTTCCACTTTATCTTAAAAACCTCCAAAGGTTTTCCATCTTGCCATAGACGGGTGCTTGAGTAATGCTGCCTCCTG
Source organism: Bostrychus sinensis (assembly GCA_020698575.1). Lineage (NCBI taxonomy): Eukaryota > Metazoa > Chordata > Actinopteri > Gobiiformes > Eleotridae > Bostrychus > Bostrychus sinensis. The sequence continues at coordinate 24,939,735 of CM036240.1, read as the reverse complement.
TGTCTGCAGACGTATTTTTCTAAAGGTGTGTGTGGCACATCTGTGCAGCTATTGTTTATTCATGGAGTAAACCCTTTGAAATGTGTTAAGATACTTCCCACTCATTATAAAAATCCTGCCACCCATGGATTAGGACTTTGATGTCACCAATCCTGCTTCAAAGGCTTCTTTCACTGCTATTAATCACAGTTTAGCCTCTGAAGATATAGCCAGAGAAAACATTTGGACATCTTGTGCAGAAACTTTGAAATGTTCAGACTGTCTTGCATATGCTATGTTCATATCCTTTCCGCTGTGTGTGGGGCTTTTGGACTGCTGTGCACGCAGCTACACTGAGTCCACACAACTAAGCCAAGATTTAGGCTCCCTCTGAACTGGTGCACTTTAGATGTTGTTCTGAACACACTTTGGATAAGTAGTTCTTCTTTATTGTCTTTTTATGTTCACCAACAAGATTTTTTTTTCACTTGATTAAACCTAGTCAGTTGAGCATGAGCAAACACATTTGCACCTACTACCTCTTACCTATCTGTGACATTTTTCTTCTAGTTGTTTGTTAAAGCCAAAAATGACAAAAAATATATTGAAAAGACACATTAAATGACTAAAGGTATCAAACTAAAGCTAAAATCATCTTCAAAAGCCATAATGTTTTAAAAATAAATTTCAAAAGCCATAATGTTTTAACACATTATGCTCCTTATGTGACAGGAAACTTGGCCACGTCCAGAGCCAGAGTGACAGCTGCATCCAGATCTCTGCCTCCTCTTGGATCAGGCCGTACTAAGGTGAGCCGAGTGCTGTGGCACAGACCATCACATGTTTAGTTGTTGCTCACAGGCATCACACAAGAAAACCCAGTAAAAAGCTGTTCTGCCAAGGGTAGCCTCATTAATTTACTGCACCTTTGAATTGTTCTTTTGCTTGTGGTGTTGTATCATTACCATCTGGCATTGGTAAGGCCACAGCATTTTAGAGTTATTTTTATTTTCTATTTTTAATGGGCATTCAGGTGTTTTTGTTAAAGGTAGAGCAATTTAAACAAGTGAATAGTAATGTTTAAGCAGAAGCAGCTTCCAGTGATGGCTGAAGTTCTCTTGTTTATTGAGGGAGATTGATATGTACCAGATTTCTTTGAATAACAAGTATATTTCTGTGGCACTGTAGTTTCAAATATCAATTTTAGTATACAGTAGATAAATTCTCTTGAAAGTCACTACATCTATATTACTTCTTGTCTGTCCTTTTGTTATTATTTCTCATTTTCATGGTGTTGGTTGTCACATGCTGTACGCAGTCTCCTAAATACCTATTGAAGGTAAGATTTTATTTGTGTAACAAAAGCAATTAAATCCATTTTCAAAATCACAAACACTTTCATTTTCAAGTATTGTTAAAATCCTTTGGAAATGATTTGAAGATTTATTCAGCTTTACTCATATCAGTCACTATCTGCTTTTGCAAAATCTAAATATTTCTTTTGAACTTTAATTTCATGTCATCCCAAACTGTTTAAAGATACTAATGCAAACATGTGCTATTGATGTGATTCTCCATATCAGGCAATGGAATTGGACAACATTTTGGGAAAGATAAGACCATGACAAATTCTTTTGACTTTGTTAAAGTTCCCTTAAGCGACTGCTCAGTTATTCCTAAAGAAGAAAAGACTTTCGGAATAACAATGTGTTGCCATTGATGTAATATGTATGCTGCCATATTCTTAATCAAAGTTTGGTGAAGTCGACAGGAAGCAACCAAAAGTTACTTTTAAAGCTACATTTAAGCAGTCAGACTATCACAGTCAGTGTATGACCTCCAACACTGAGATGAGACGAAACTCCTTCCTTCGTTTATCTGCATACCTTCCTCTGTCTTTGGTAGGCCAAGATAAAGTTTAAAGATATGCGCTTTGCTACATAGACTTACCATAAAATATCTATCGCATCATTAATTTTGATGAAGCCCTGAACCGCAAAGACCATTAAAAAGCTTATATTGTGTCCTCGTTAATCCACCAGTGTCGGGGTAGTGACGGCTAGTGTCATTATTCAGAAAGCTTTGCAATTTTCCCATGCCCCACAGCACTGCAAAATTGTCCTCTCGATTGTTAGCTTTAAGTGTTTATGGGCCACACTTAGTACAGCTGTTTATTCCCAACTGGCCCATTTAGTGCTGTAACAATACCTCTATTGCAGTTCAGCATATACGAGCCTGTCAGGATGCAAATAAACAGGGAATGCTAAATCCGCACTCAAGTAACAGTACTGGTATTTTAAAATGCACATTGATAGAGTGGCTAGTGCTCCAACCTCACAATAATATAAGAAGAAAGTTCCCTGAAATGGTTGACACGTCTCTATTTCTCATAGACAATCAATGTGATAGTAAATAGTTTTCTGTCAGTGTGTTTCTAAGTGTAAGCCCTGTAACTAGAGTCACCTGTCCACAATGTACCCCCCCCCCCCCCAGCCCAAATTCGCTTAAATGCACTCTAGTCTAGTCTAGAACATATTTAGGTGAGGCTTGTGGCTGGTGAGATGTATGTGTGTATGTGCGCAGGTGGACACTATGGAAATGATGCGTCACCCTGGAGAAACCACCAACATGAGGAGACAGACTGTGGCCTCGTACTTTAGAGTAAGTGGCTCAACATCTGCTGTTTACTAAGATTCACACAGTAAAAAGAAAATCTTTCATAAAAATATAAAGGTTTTTAATTCAACAACAAAGTCATAGCCAACAATTTTGTGGTTAAAATATTGGCTGGTTTTTCAGATTAGTGGTCAGATTGTTTTATCCCTAATGAAGACCTTTCTCAATTCTGAACTGAGAAATTGAGAGAGCCTCTTGGATGGGAGGTGAAACACACAGTCCAAATCACCTCTTTTAAAACCTTTTTTTTTGTGATTCATTTAGCCTTTTTGAATAGGAGTCGTCACAGACAAATTCCCGTTTTTATTATTGAGCAAAAAACAAACAAACTAATAATTATATGTTTTGAAGTGTAAATCACCAAATACAATAAGGACTTTGATAATGTTAGTTCAAATGGAAACTGCTCTGTGCTGATTATGTGATTGTGTGTGTTTGTGCAGTACTCTCTGATGGACCTATTGTCTAAAATGGTGGTTGGCCAGCCCCACTTTGTGCGCTGTATCAAACCCAATGACGACAGACAGGCGCTGCGTTTCTGTAAGGAGCGAGTGCTGGTGCAGCTGCGATATACAGGCCTCCTGGAGACGGTCAACATCCGCCAACAGGGCTACTCCCACCGCATCCCGTTTGAGGAGTTTGTCAACAGGTACGAGCTGCCCCTCCCAAGAGACACAACACAAAACACAGGTCTTTTTAATTACACATGGCCGCAACTGGAGAAGTCCAAGACACTGACTAATTGGCAGCCATTAGTCCTAGTACAAGGCTACATCCTGCGGCTCTTTCAACCAAGCTTTTACTATTTACTATTTATCAAGAGTTTGAAACTCAGTGAAAATCAAAAAGAGTCTGCTGGTCCCAGTGGTGTTGCAAAAGATTTATTTATTAGAGAAACTTAACTTTAAATAAAAAAGTAAAATACTACTGTGTATTACCCAAACACAGAGACAAGAAAAATCACATAAAACTCTAAAGGAATACAAAGAAACGTAATGTTTGATTAAACACTAAAATGTATTTCAGCCACCTCTAATGTGGACACTTAGAGATGATATAAAATTTAACTAACTTGCTCCTGCCCTTTGTTGATGTAAGAAACCATAACTTTGAACAACTACACAACTCCCTCTGTGTCCTAAATGTAATGTTTATTTGAAAATCTGAAAATCTGTAATATCTGTAAATATTGCCATTTTCCTCATTTAAATTGTGTATTTGTGCAAATAAGGGAGAGTTTCTTAAGACCTTATTTGAATGTTGGTATTTAATTTATATCATCCTCCCTGATCCAGACAGGAGTAGTGCACACAGACAAATGGTTAAACTGCACCTTTAGTAAAAACTGATTTAAATTTGCACTCTTATATCAAAGGCTTGTCTGATGTTACCAAGCAGTGCTTTGTATTTACCATCAAAGAAATAACAGGTATCAACAGGAATTAGAATGAAAGGCTGTAGATTGAGGCGGGGAGCAAGTTCAAAGAAGTTTTCCTTCTTGTTGTTGTTCTCCTTTTTGACCAATGCCAGAACACAAGAGATGAACTACTACTTTTGGAGCCTTGATGTCCCTGAACAGTTTGAGCCACTTTATCCTCTGCTGGTATTTGTAAACTCCAACAAGAGGATCAGTGGCCAGCCCCAGATAAACATGTGGCAGGTTCGTTGCTGGCTAATGGGCATTGACGGTGGCCACTGAAATCAGACACTATGAGCCCCTGTAAAGTGCTGCAACAATGGGCCTCTGTTGAAGCCTCACCACTCAGACACACTCAGTTTCTGCTTACACCCTCCAACTTGTGGCCGCTTGTGTCCAATCAGGTCTTAAAAATATTCCTGATAAAACACTAATAACCTTACAGAAGTACAGTACCATAAAAATACAGGTACATTTTTCAAATTTAACCACAGATTGTGCCGTTTGCATGACTCTTCATTTTGTCTCAAAGAGTTCTATACTGAATATACTGTACTTTATTTGTACACTTGGAATTATCATGGATCAGGGTTTTAAGGACATTACTGCTTGTATTAATTTATTCCATATGTTTGTTTTTTGTTTTCTCTTGAAATAAATGGACGACACATTATTCCTGCACACTTGCACATTTGAGTTATCATTTCTTTTTTATCACAGGTATTACTATCTTGCTTTTCGGGCACATCAGCTGCCTGAGCCTAGTAAAGAAAATTCCATTGCCATATTGGAGCGGGCCAAAATTGAGAATTGGGTAATGGGGAAGACAAAGGTAATGTATTTGTCACATGAAAAATTAAAACCTGAGGTTTGTAATGCAGTCATACAAATGTGTGTAATCATGTTGACCAGGTTTTCCTTAGGTACTACCACATAGAGCAGCTCAACCTACTTTTGAGGGAAGTGATTGCACGGGTGGTGGTGATGCAAGCCTATACCAAAGGCTGGCTCGGGGCACGCCGTTACCGAAGAGAGAAGGGAAGAAGAAACCGAAGTGCCATCATTATCCAGTCAGGTACAACCACAAACAGTAAACACGAGTACCAAATGAAGACACCAATCTTTGTATCATGTAATGAAACAGGTGCAAACCTACAGTAGGAATAATTACTGTGACCTATAGTCCATTATGCAGTTATTTTTTTCTTGAAAGAGATGAGTTTGAAAACCACAGCTTGACCTATAAGGGTTAAAAGCAATACTTCAGAGCAGACAATGAGACCTCAGCGAGTTCAAAGGGATCCATCGCTCTGCCACCTGGTTCAGCCTTGTTTTGAAGTGGGATCTTGTGTAGTCTGTGCAGTATATTTTGTTTTACAGTGGTAGCTCAGCAATCATTTACAAACACACATACACTGACTCTATTTTCCTTCAGCCTGGAGGGGCTATGTAGCCCGTCAGCACCACAAGCAAATCAAGAAGGAGCGAGAGGAGGCTGCAGTTTGTATTCAGTCAGGTATGGTAAAATAAAGTTCAGACCCAAACTTTCTTTTACAATCAAAGATAGTCTGCTGGTAATTCAACCAAGTTTTTTCCAGCTTTTCAACAGAAAAAAAATGATAAAGGCCTCAAAATCTTCCATCTTTGTGAAACACCTTTTTGATCTCAATGAGTGGCCTGCGAAACAGTAATCATTAATTAATAATGCATAGAGGAAAGCTTTTGAAAGTTTGGGCAGCATTTGGTCCCCATGTTTCAGAAGAACAGTGCACACTGAGATCCGTTTTCCCTTTCATCTCGTTCCCAGTAAAAGGCAAGAGAGGGGCTTATCCTTCTGCTTCCTCACCACTTCCTCTCACATTCCTGGCCTATTACACAGCTCTCACATACCAGAAACAAGATGCCTTTTTATACTGTCAACCTTTTCATCTGAAATGTAAATTAATTCTTACTCAGTGTGCCTTGATGGAGATCAAAGTGGGCACATTAACCTTCCTGTCCCCCCTCCTCGTCACTGGAGGACAAGGGTGTGTGCCAAAGGGGCAGGAGAGAGGAGGGCAGGGGGAGGAGATTTGGCATTGTTACCCCCGGCTCTCCTCAGGGCTGCCCTCATCTGGCACATGGAGCATCTCCGTCGCTCGCTCACCTTGTGTAAATGCCTCTCATTAAAACCCTTGTAAATAACGCAGAAGAATGGCTAAACATCGGTGTGAGGGAAGCCTCTGTTGCTGCCGCTGCCTCTCTTTGAGCAGCTGTTTGTGTGTGGCCCCGGTTCAAGGGGAAAACCTGAACCTGACATAAGTGGGGCCTCAGCCCCCGGCGGGCCACTCCAGCACATTCACATTGTATGCCCTCCGCAGCTTATAGCCTTTGAGGTGGGCTGCATTTGCATTCTGAAAATAAACAGATGCCTTTCAAATGTATGAGGCTGGTGGCTCCTCAGATCTCAGCGGGGCCTGAGGGACATGCTCACCATCGATCAGATTAGACCATGCAAAGACTACCAGGCTCAACAATGCACTTGAGCTCTCTTTCCTGTGCATATCATTCTACAAGAAAAACACAAAGCCCGTTGAAGCACCAAATCAGCAGGATCTGTTTACAATTCGTCAAAACTCAGTATTTCCCAGTAATCACTAATGCTCAGCATACATACTTACATACTTAACCACTTGTTTGTTCATTGACATTTTTGATTTTGTTATGTTTAGTTTATAGTTTAAATTTTTTTCCCTTTTTGTTCTTTTATTACTTGGGCCATGGCTGTAATGACCACTGAAACTGGGGGGCATGTGCCCTGCACCATTTTTAGAATTGATTAATTTTTCCTAAAAAGTTTTATTTTACTGTTTTACTGGCTTGTTAAAGTATTTTTCCACCTGTTTGGAATCATTAGAATCATTAGGAATAATGGCACTGTTCCTCAACCCCACTTTTCAAATTCTCCTCATGTCCTTGATTTGGCCTTTTATTAAATGTTTACCTTTAAAACATTATTGTGATATGCTTATAACATATACTGTACAGCTTATAGGGGTCATCGGGTGAGACAGGATCACAGACCCCAAAAGCAGAGATGTCACTCTGAGGCTGGAAGGGCAACCACCAAGGAGGAGAACACTAGGTGAGCTCTGACATTGTCCTTCATTAGAGGAATATTTTTGTGGAAAACACCACTGAAGCAAGGGGCCCCAAATACTTGTCATTCATCCTGCTGAAGCTGGATAACCTCCATTTGCTTTGCAGTGTACTGTTGTTTTAACTCAAAGAGAACGCTCCACCCTGAGCACCTCCTCTTCCAGTTTTATAAATGTAATAAATATCTTTCCACCAAGATAGCACAATTGTCTGACCACAAATGGGGCCAGGCCCTGGTCTCCAGATGTACGAGCTGAGGGCTTGTGTTTGTTTCAGCATATGGGCAGGCCAGTCATTAAGAAAGTATGTGCCAAGCAAGAGGCAGCCACTGACTGAACAGCAGCACACATGGGATCCACGTTTTTGCTTCATAATCTCATCTACGTACCCAGCTCATTCATCTGATATTTTAGAAATCCTCTGACATTTACTTTCAGGGAAGTGTGACCTTTTCTAATGTATTTTATTTTTTATTTGTATGCAAATACTCTATATTGGAATAATCACAAGCCTATGGAGCATTTAAAATGGTAAAATATTGCCAATAGCAACAAAATCAACCAAATCACATGATTGGATCTTGAGTGACTTCTGGACTCTCCAAACTCCAAAATACTGGATTTTCACATCTGAAAGTGTTATGCTTGTTGTATACTCAAACTGCTCAATGTATCTTCTGGGACTTTAACTCAGTGTTTACAATCATATTCCTTGGTGAGAAAAACTTCAAACCACCACTTAACAATTCTGTTTAATCAGTGTTGGAATCTCTCCATATAGATTTATTTTGACATTATCTGGCCCATTTTCCTTCTGTAACGTCTATCTTCTCACCTACATGCTGTTCACTTCTCTATTGATATCCCTCCTGCCTGCCATGCATGAAATCGTGTTTGCATCCAAACAGCAGAGCCTCCAGTTGCATCACCAGGACCTAGACTCAGAGCATGACTGCGACTGGCATGCCCTTTTCTCTTTGTTTTTTTTTATTATGGAACATTAGTAATGAGACATGCACTGTAAGAAATTGCATAATTACACAATAAAACAATAAATGTAGTAGGCGGTGATTTTTGTGTTTATATTGTTTTTTTTACAGGTCAGATGACGTTCAAGCAGACAATGATTACATACTAAGACAAAATGTAAGTACCTGGATATGAATCAAATAGGCATTTCCATTTTCCTAGCATTAGCTGCATATTTATAATGCCACTCAGTGCTGCTTTAGCACAGATTATTCTTTGGGAATTTTTTTAAGTCCTTGAGACAAAAGAGTGCTCTTGCTCCAGCCTCCATCTCAACCGAGAAGACAGGGTGGTACAGGAACGGGAGAATCAAAAGGCTGGAAATTCACGGCTGAGAATAAATGCTCGCTCTTCCCCGAGGTGATTTGTCTTTGCGCTCCTCTTTCTACAGATGTTAGACCCCTTTTTTAGTAAAGACCTGAGGTTCTTTGGTAGCACTTTGATATCCTGCTCGGATTCAATATGTGAAATAGAAGAGCCACTCCGTGACTTGGAGCACATCACAGTCTTTGAAGTCTGATCCAATTTTTGCTGCTCACCATTTGATGTTGAAAGGATGAAATGAGGAAAATGTACAGTTTTTGCCAGTAACTCTGCTGAGCATATGTAAGATTAAAAAAGCAAAATCCTTTGGAGGATGTACTTAGAAATGTTAAGCAGATTAATACTTTCCTATAGCTCTTTTATTCAAGATCAAATTAAATACAAGAGGACGTCTGTATGTGCTGTTTTTCCCCTCACAATTAAGTCAGTGTGGTGCTGTTTGCTAGGAGGTAGGGCCGAGAAAAGGGGATATGCAATTGCATTAGCATTTGATTAACATTGCAAAGCACATTAATGGGTTTGAGTTATATGTGTGCCAAATTGTAAATTGTAAATAAATGAATACAGTTCACATGCTAGATTAAAAGCACATTAAGGGACTTGCTTGAACTTGTGTATATTTGTCGCACTTGCATTGACATGGCTCTTCTGGGTGTGTTTATGCCTGCTCTTTCAAGGTCGGCCCCGACAGCCAAGACAGACATGTGAAAGACGTCAAAAGAGACAAAGGCAAGTCAGAAGACAGTGTAGCGAAGCCTTGCAGGGAGACAGTCAGACTGCGAGACATGCAGTGTAAACAAGGTAAGCCCAGGCACAGAGCTGGCGGGTGCAGGTAATTACACAAAGAGACAGCAGAAATCCTGCTTTAATGGATAAAATGCCATTTTTAATACGGGAGCCCTTTCAACCTTTCATCCCCGCCAATCCTCCGCTGTCATTCTTTGTTGACATGGAAAAGAGAGACACATTACGGGCAATCATTTCTGTGGTATTTTAATAACCTAGGTCAGCTCATCATAAACGTCTCATGGAGAGTGGGGGGGGCTTTAAAGGTGCCAGGAGCACTTCAAAGACTACGTTTCCTGAGCTGCGAGCCCTTTACTAAGGATCTCATCAATGACTTTAATAGAGCTACACAGCATCAGTGACAAGAAAATACACAAACCCTGATTTGTTGAACATATGTTTGCTTTGGTTTTTGCCCTGGGCCATGAATTACATTAATTCAGTCTGCCTTAGAGGCTGAGGCAGGGGGTCTGCTATTATGGCCGTCACCCAGCCCACTGCTCAGGCACCCAGTGTAAAGGGGGGCTTGGACCTTCATTAATGTTATTAGAGAGGGTATGAGGTAAGAGACGAAGGTGGGATAGTGTTTAGTGGCGAGGCTGTGAGATTATGGGGATTAGACATGATAATGTAACACAGACGGAGCTCTCCAGCGGGACCAGGATTAGTGTCAGCACGCTGCAGCAGGTCTGGGTTAGATAGCGGCTAATTCGGTAATGCTGTGTACAGGTGACCCCCGCTCCCAGGCATCACTGATGTTAAGAAGCCTGTGTTTGACAAATTTATAACGTCAATCACCATTAAACACAACCATATGCCATATGCAGAAGTTTTCTTTTATGTTCGTTTCATTGAACAGCTGATTTTAACCACATCAATTTGGACTGATTCTAAATGATTCAAAATGCTGATCTATAAAGCTTGCACATTTGAATGCAATACTCCATATAACTGATGTATTACTATTGTAGTTGTTGACAAAGTTATTAAGATTTTGAATTTTGATTTATTTAAAATAATTAACTGAATATATTCCCTCAAGCCCACATCTAAATTCTATACTGTTGCTTATATCCCTTTTTATTCTCTCTTTTTTGTTGGATCTAAATGGATCTAAATAAGTCCAAGTATAAAATGGTTAAAAGTTACACTTTTTGTAATTAATTGCACACTTTGA